>JBBPBX010000801.1:2886-20244 GCA_038048925.1 Garcialebias charrua
TTATGTTTGCTTGTTTGTTTTTTGTCAGTGAACACTTTTTCTAAAGCATGCTATCAGGACCCCCCACCCCCCGGCCTCTGCGTGCTCGTGTGGCTCTGACGTTACACCTCGGCGTATCCCGCCGGGGAGGGCGGCGCAGACTATAATGCAGAGAGACTGTGCACATCGCCCCCTCTCTTCGCTCTGAGCTTCGTCGAGTGCGGACAGCAAACTGTTTCGGGCCACCGGGAAAACTATTTTCAAAAATAAAACAACAACATGGCTGGATATCTGAAAGTCCTCAGCTCTGTGTCGAGGTCTGCCGGCGCCGCGTTCTCCAGAAACCCCGCAGTGCTCGCGCCGGCTGCCAACACGTTACAACAAAGAAACTGTGAGTGGATTAATAATATATATACAGTACTGTATAGAGAGAGAGAGACCGGGGGGGGGTCCCCTCAGCGTCATGTGTTGACGAATAACCACAAGTATCGTGTTGACTAGCCGTTGACTAATGTAGTGAAACGACGCGGTGTCAGAGTGAAGTAATGAGCCTGTTGAAGCCGGTGACATGGCGCTGACTTAACCGCCATGCTGCTCCAACGTACCGGCGTCAGGCCCGGTCCGGTGTCCGCTGCGCAGCTAGCTACAGGCCGCTCATGATGAAGAGGAGGCTGTGTCCGTCGGTACAGACGAAGGTCAGGGCAGGGGACAGCCGTGTCTTCATGTGAAAACATGCGGCAGTGTAGTAGATGAATGAAACGCAGTGTGAATAAATGAGCAGAGGGTCCTTACGTGCTTTTTTACGTAACATTAGAAATGTGCGCAAACCAGGTTACGAGTCGAGGAAGTGATGTTTTTTTTTTGTCTGATTGCGGAAATGTCATCGCTCGTCAGCCCTTCACGAGCTGCTCACGGGATGCTGCTGGTTTGTTTATGATGAAACTCTGGGGGAAAGTTTTCTCAAGGTCAGCTGCTGCTGACGAGAGCCCGTTACACACAGCAATGGCTGCCGGAGCTCAGCACGTCCTACAGACAGAGCGTCATCAGAGCAGCTCAGAGGAGCAGTGAGGCTCAATGTGACTTATCTGTTTGAATAAAGGTTGAATCATTGTACTCTGACTCAAGTTTGTGCAACTCAAACTTCATGTGGCGAGTTGCTCTGACGTCAGCATCAGGTTCAGGTTCAGGTTCAGGTTACTTTATTTATACCCAAGGGTAAATGTGGTTTGCAGTGGTACAAAGCATACATCCATCCATGCGCACACACAAATAAAAACAGTAAAAATAATAACAATACTAAATACTAAATAAAAACAGTATCAAGCTGCAACAAAGCTACTTGAACTAGTTTAGCAGGAGGGAGGCCTTCATCCAGGTCAGGGGTCTGCAACCTTTACAATCAAAAGAGCCATTTCTATACATTAAATGTGTCCAGAGCCACAACAACCTGCTAAAACTGTGATTATCAACTGGTGGCCCATGAGCCACTTCAGGTTAGGCAAAGGGGGCTTTTGTGGCCACCATATAAAGCTAAAAATAACTAATTAATTTTAACATTTATTGATAGTTTTACAATTTAAGACAAATGAAAAGACCAGATTCTTATAAAGTGGGGGTGGGGGGTATTTATTTTTATTATTAATAAAAACTATGAACTATGCAGACCTATGTACAGTAGTTTGTTTTTTTAATTGGTGAAAAATGAAGTATTGAAATAAAACAAAGTTAAAGCTGCACTATGTAACTGTGTAGTGCAGTCTGTAACTTTTCTAACAATATATTTTTTAACACATTTCTTCACTCTGTCACTATCTACTGACAGACTGGTGTTAGACAAAGTAATCTCTGAAAAAAACTATAGTCCCCTTGCTTCTCTATCAGCATTTATAAAAACACAGAGTGACCCGCTGTTAACCAGCCAATAAAAACAGAGCTTGAATTTGAATCAGCCAATAAAAACAGAGCTTGAATTTGAATTTCAGCAGAGCAAGGGGGGCAGAGCCATATATGGCTCTGAGGGGGAGGGATCAGAATGCTTTGCCTGTTAAAATATTTTTAAGTTCTGTGCTCTACAGAAAGTTACACATAGCACCTTTAAAGTGAGTATGTTTCACTCCTTGTACTAGTTCCAGTTTTCACATAGTTGCAAAAGAAATGACAGGAAAATAGCTAAAACTAATCCTTTTTTATTGTGTGTGTGTGTGTGTGTGTGTATAACGACCAATAAAATTTCAGTTTTATGTTAGTTTTGGTCAAAGCTTGAAAGAGCCGCTGCAGAGGAACCAAAGAGCCACATGTGGCTCCAGAGCCGCAGGTTGCAGACCCCTGATCTAGGTTTATCATTCAGATATTTTCAAATATGTGACATATGCAGACATAAGACATTTGTACTTTAAATCCTTTCAAACCAGGCTAACACCTCCAGAAGATGACTATAAAAGAGTGTAGGTGATGTTTAGAGGGGGTTGTTCAGCTGTGATTTAAAAAATCTGTGCAACATTTGAACTGTGTTGTGTACCTAGCTGATGGTGATTGACTTTTAGCTGAAGAATGTGTCAGATATCTGTTTGAAGGAAAAGATCTATACGACGTTTGAGAGATGTGATTAAGCTGCCATCCCGTTTTAAGTTTAATGACTGTTTCTATGCATTAAAGTGTGATTACGAGTAGGTATGGATCACCATTGTGCACATAATGGAGCTTGAAGGCTTTTGGTGCATCCAGATGGTAAAAGCCTGCACACCTTTTAAACATTAGCTGTGAATCTGAATGAAATCTAGCCCCAAAAAGTGACGGAGAAATCTGAGCATTTGAGTCTGGAAGAGGATTTTGAATTTTAAGGTTGTGTAGGAAGCCTGTTATCTTAATTGACAGAATTGTATGGGTTTATTAGAGTGTTTATTGGTGTGTTTATTGCATGTGCATGTAGCAGTAGCAGCTCTTTATCAGTGGCTGTAAAACAAACCGGGCGGTTCGATGTAGTCCAAAGATAAGGCGTTATTACACCCGTGAGCTCAGATCGGACGTATTTTTGCAATTACTCTGGTTTCGTTTGATTTGTGTGGCCGAGCAGTTCATTAACTTCACCTTTTACCGACATTTTACCCGTAAGCTGTTCTGTTGACCTCGTGGGTCACTTCTTAGAATGGGATTAAAACTAAACGTGGCTTAATGCCCGTCCCGACAGGTAACTTGAGAGGATGCACGTGCGTGTGCGTGACCTGGAAATGAACCTCTTAGCCTCAGCACATTTCAGTTTTAAAGTTGTTGCCGTTTTTTTTGTGCTGCAGTTGAAGAATACTGAAAGTTGACCTGCAAGCATACACAGATTTTTTTGTTTGCTTCATTCCTTTACAATATGATTATTTTTCACCCCCATGGAAGCAAGTTCTGATTTTCCTACTTAAATTACTGGGATATTTAAATTTAGAAAGAAAGGTACAGGTAATACAGTATACATTTGACCCACTTTCTAGACAACGCAGTTATTAAAAGTCACATGTATTTAATATTATTAAGTGCTTTTTCAATTCACTTGTATTTCAATTTAAAATCATTAGTTACTAATAATTTGTGGCTTTGTCTCAAGCTACTAACGAGCAACACAAGTCTTGCAGACGTGCGCTCTCAGTGCATGTGCAAACAGTTCAGCAGGCTCACATGACTTTGTTACAGCTCGTCCTTCACAATCCACTTTCAGAAGTTATGTAACCGGCTCAGCTCCTTCACCCTCCCCTGCAGACTCCACCGTGGCAGATTTACGCTGAAAGACTCGATGCCAAACGGTTGCTCTTTATGACTTACCCACAATGCACTGTGATTCACACCGCTGCTCTTCAAACAGCTGAACAAATACACTGTAGTCACAAACGTGAGAGGAAAATCCATTTTACAGTCTTGTCAAAATGTTGGATTTTTATGAACATTTCTCACACAGTACATATTTTAATACTAATTACAGCATCATGAGCACCTTCTACAGAGGTGCCATAGAAAGTGTCCTGACCAGCTGCATCACTGTGTGGTTTGGTGCATGTACTGCATCCTGCCGCAAGAGCCTCCAGCGCATTGTGAGAGCAGCTGAGAAGATCGTGGGCACCTCCTTGCCCTCACTGCAGGACTTACACAGCAAACGCCTCACTCGGAAAGCCCACTGCATGGCAGGTGATCCCACACACCCACTACACAGCTGCTTCAGACTGCTGCCATCAGGGAGGAGACTGAGGAGTCTCCAGGCTCGAACCAGCAGACTGAGAGACAGCTCTGTTCATCAGGCAGTCAGGATGCTAAACACTCTGCCTGCTCTGCCCCCCCTCCCATTTGAACTGCCTTAACACTAAAACTTTCTCACACATTACCACACAACACAAAGATTTTAACACTAGACTCTGTGTCATCAAACGGGTTTTCACTAAACTCTCGGTCATGTGCTCATACAGTTTGCACTACTTCTCATACTTGCACTAATGTCTGTATTACATCACTGCCTATAATCATAATACTGTTTACATTCTCTGTTTACATTTATTAATACTGTTTACTTTTATTACTACTGCTTACATGTAATTACTACTGTTTACATTTATTTACACTACTCTAATATCTACACCACTGCTGGTACATATACAGTGTGCTCTGAACGGTCTTATTTAGGGATGCCCAATGTGCCTTACTGCATATGCCACTTTTTGCCTCTACAACAACATCAACTACTACCTCATACATATACTGTGTACATTGACTCATACGCTGCTTTGCCACTTTGCAAATGTCAATGCTAGAAACCTTTAGTTTATTTTAGTTATACTTTTTATACTCTTTTTTTATACTAGTATGCAAAAACTCAGGACAATATTATGTTCATTAAATGTTTAATGTTTTAGTTTTAGAGTTGGTGTAAATTTTCATACTCTTATACCACTATGCAAAAAACTCAGGACAGTGTTAGTTTTACTATTTTATGCTTATGTCTATTATTATATGTTTCAGTGTTTCAATGTTTAGATGTTTACTGTTGCACCGAGGGACTGAGAGAAACGCAATTTCGGTCCTGTGTATGTCCTGTACAGTACATATTGCAGATCTGACAATAAAGTTGACTTTGACTTTTGACTTTGACTTTGAGCAGTATGATATACTATGGTGTTTTGATTGTAAGAATTAAACAGAGAGTCGACGTTTGCATCATTATATAAAATGCACATTACTGCCAGCAAGAACCCGTTTCTTTTTAGCAGTTTCTACAAAAAGTTTTTCCAAAGAAAAGCAGCACGTTGAGAACTTTGTTGAACTTTTGTCATTTGATTTCTATGGTCTTGCTTGTTTCACCGTTACTGGACTTAAGTCACCCTGAAGCTGTAACATTTTGTAAATTGTGTTTGCTAACAAAATGATCCTCGTGGTGTTCTTTTCCACATGGGGCATTTTCCCCAAGGTAAATTGAGATGTGTGGATGATTTCTGGTTAAGGGTGGTGTTCAAGCCGTCTGCAGCACAGAGCGGTTTGACACTTTTTGTCCTTCTGTCTTTAAATACCTTGTCTGGATTGTCCTTTGTGCAACACGGAGGGTGCAGCTGTTTTTTTCAGTGAGGTTATTTTCAGTTCATGGTCACCATGTGGTCAACAGGACTCGTGTTTTACGTTTGGGACAAGAGCCGAATCTGTTTGGATTGGTGTTACTTTAAATGGCTTCACAAACGCACAGACTTCTGGGGTTTGAATAAAATAAAATAAAAAGGGAATTGGTTGTGTAGCGTCTCCACAGAACACCTTATGTTTTATTTGTGTTACTCTTGGTGACTTTAGTACCGTAGTTGTACAAGAGAGGTTAAATTTGGCTGGGAAATCCAAGAGTCACTTGATCCTCCGCACCTCCCCCTTCACTTTCAATTCACTGCTGTCTCACGCTGAGCAGACTCCAGATGATGCTGTTAGGTGTTAGTCCATCCTGGTCCAAGAGGAAGACAAGAGACAAGAGTATTTAAACAGAAACTACACAATTTGTTTGTTGTTAAAAACTAATATTAAACACGTTCCTTTTTTTTAAATCCAGTACAGTAGCTTTATCCAACAAATTGTCTTGATTTTCAGATTATTACCATAAAGTTTTAAAATAGTAAAGATGTAACTTTTTTTTTTGTGAATATAAAAGTTGCAACCTCTTAAAAGAATTCCCTGAAATCCTGACGTAAGGAGGTCTTTGTTACACACGACAAATTCACCTTGAAGTGCAAGATATGAATTATTTAATGAAAAGTAATGACTTGCAAATGTTTACGTCCGTGTTTGTTAAACTGAGGAATGAGTTGATCCACTGCATTTGCTTCGTGCACAGAGTTTAATCTTTGCGTCTCCTCACAGATGCTGACAAACGCATCAAAGTGGCCAACCCGGTGGTGGAGATGGACGGAGACGAGATGACCAGGATCATCTGGGAGTTCATTAAAGAAAAGGTGACTGAGTGACAATTCCTTTAAAAGCTTTATTCACTCGCTAAAAGAAAACGCACAAGTGGCCTCCTGGACATCAGTGTAATGATTTACTTCATATGCTCAAAGTTGGTGATGCTAATTCCTGTTTTCTGTCCCTTTAGCTCATCCTGTCTAATGTTGATGTGGATCTGAAATATTACGACTTGGGTTTGCCGTACCGCGACCAGACTGATGACCAGGTCACCATCGACTCCGCCCTCGCTACCAAGAAGTACAATGTGGCCGTCAAATGTGCCACCATCACACCTGACGAAGCTAGAGTGGAAGGTCTTTAACAAATTACAGTACTGCTCCTCCTACATTTTGTATCATCTTACACATTGCAGTTTTATAAACTGAGTTCTACAGACGGCAACATTACAAATTAAATATGTCCTTGAATTAAACAGAACTAAAATCAAAGGTTTTTATTTTTTATCTTCTCATGGCATCCTTTTACTGCCTGTTTATGTTGTGTCATGAGTTACATGCTGCACTGTCAGCGTACTTGTTCAGCTTGAATAAAACCAAAACTAAAGCTTCTAATTTAGATTCTTTGTAAATCTGCACATTAGGTTTTTATTATAACTGCGGCTGCTGCACTTCACTGCCTGAGCAGCTACATTGTTTCCATGCTGTATTGGCCTTTTCCTCGCTAATGGTAAAACTATGTGAAATGTGGAAAAGTGTGTAAAAATGAATGTGTAGTTAAAGAAAGAAGTTCAAGTTGCATTGTTCTCAACCTCTGCTGGAATGGTTTTAAGATAAGAACTTTATTAATTCTGCAATAAAGTTCTTATCTTACAACTTTTTTTGTTGTGGTATGAGGAGATAAAGTAGAATGTGTTTACAGTAAGAGTTTTTCAAAAGCATGCATTGTGTGCGTTTGCAGAACTATATTCAGTAAAAAAATAAAGTACTAGGATTTTTTTCTGATGCATGCTGTCTCATGAGAATCAGTCGGTTCCTACACAGAACTGACTGAAACAGACTCGAGGGTTAAACAAGGCGAGACTGATCGTTTTGTTTATTCTGTAAGGTTTGAAGCACAACACCTGAAACTTAACTTAAAATTTGATAAACCTGGCATTTAGTAGAGAAACTGCATTACAACAGATCTAATTTTTTATTTTGTTTCCCATTTAACCTCGAGACCATTTACATAAAAACATTTGAAATCCTAATAAATGTTTTTATAGAATTGTTTCAGATGAACTGCCCCAAAGTAAAACCATCCGACAACACTTGATGTTAAACCAACATTACTTTTAAGAACCAACCATCTCAAATCTGTTTTGAAAAACCTTGTAGTGCGCACATTGATCACACTGATGGCTGCGATGCTTCTCTGACCTTGATATCATTTTTACACATAGAGTTTGGCCTGAAGAAGATGTGGAAGAGCCCCAACGGCACCATCAGGAACATCCTGGGAGGCACCGTGTTCCGTGAGCCAATCGTCTGCAAGAACATTCCCAGGCTTGTTCCAGGTTGGACGCAGCCCATCACGATTGGAAGACACGCCTTTGGCGATCAGGTGGGACTGACGCACTGAGGAGCATGTGGCTGAAAAGACTGCAGTGAGGCCAACATGGTTTCAGGACTGTCCTCCTCGAGTTGACACTTCTTTGTTCTTCTACAGTACAGAGCCACAGACTTTGTCGTCGACCAACCCGGCAAATTCAAGATGGTATTTTCGCCTGCTGATGGAAGTAAAAGCAAGGAATGGGAGGTCTTTGACTTCCCCGCTGGTGGCTGTGGAATGGGCATGTACAACACAGATGAGGTGAGCAAACACTTCGTAACTAAGGTTGATGAAAAAGTGATTTATTAATGTTCGCAAAACTTTGGTTCGAAGGCCTGAGTTGTCACCAAGAGACCTTTGAGCCAGTTTTACAGCAATGTTTTCATTCCTTATTACTGATTTCACATCAAAATAACTCTTTTTGCAAATATCTGACGATTAGAAAAAATCTATATGAAGTTGTTTCCCATATTTTCCATTTCTACAGCAGTTTGAAGTGTCTAAATGTTCCTTCTTTGAGACTGCTGTGCATCAAGTTGACTTGGTGCTGTTTTGATTCTGCAAAGTGTTTGGTCAAATTTACACAGCACACATGGCGGCAGGCCAGCTACTCTGTCTGCCCACTTCTCTACTGTTATGTTTGCTTTCGTCAACTCGGTCTGTTTGATGTAACAACATCAGAGGTCATCGTAGATGACTTCCATCTCAACAAGGGGAAGGTTGTTAAACCTTTTACAACTGATAAAACCCACGAAAGTCATGAACTGTTTGCCTTCTCTCTCCACCAGTCTATTACGGGCTTTGCACACAGCTGCTTCCAGTACGCCATCGCCAAGAAGTGGCCCCTCTACCTGAGCACTAAGAACACCATTCTTAAAGCCTATGATGGCAGGTTTAAAGACATTTTCCAGGATATCTTTGAAAAGTGAGTCTTCTCTGCATTTGTTTTACGGGTTCTCGCAAACTGGTGATCAGTGTTGTGTAAAGGACAAAAAGGATTCGTTTCCCTTAACCCCACAGAAATTATAAACCAGAGTTTGACAAGCTGAAGATCTGGTATGAGCACAGGCTTATTGATGACATGGTTGCCCAAGTGTTGAAGTCCTCCGGAGCTTTTGTTTGGGCTTGCAAGAACTATGATGGAGATGTTCAGTCTGATATTATTGCACAAGGTAAGCTACTGGGAAAATAACTTGCTTGTTTTTATAAAATGATCCTGTAATAAAACCTAAAGTTACATAAGGGTGCTTGCCAGTTTTTTTACTAAAAGTATTTGTTTTGCTGTTTTAGGTTTTGGCTCTTTGGGGCTGATGACTTCAGTTCTCATCTGTCCTGATGGCAAGACGATTGAGGCTGAGGCGGCCCACGGCACCGTGACCAGGCACTATCGTGAGCACCAGAAGGTTTGCAACCATCAGTCTTTGTCAGTCACACAGGGAGAGAAAATGTGAAGTCACGTTGTCAACTGTGCAACCTGTGGAGCATTACTGCCATCGTGTGGTAGAAACAAATTATGACATCAGTGTCTAAAACTTGTCATCAATAGATCCTCCACTCTGCAATTTAAAAGGAATAATGGCTTATTAATTCAACATGACAACCTTTTTGTTCTCTATATCCTCAGGGAAGGCCGACCAGCACCAACCCCATTGCAAGTATTTTTGCCTGGACCAGGGGCCTGGAGCATCGAGGCAAACTTGACGGCAACCCTGACCTTATAAAGTAAAAGCTGTAGAAGTATTTGTAAAAACACATCACCGTCAATAAGCATGGCCTAAAACGTCAAATGTGTTGTTGTTTTTGCAGGTTCTCACACACTCTAGAGAGGGTGTGTGTTGAGACGGTTGAGAGCGGCATCATGACGAAGGACCTCGCAGGCTGCATCCACGGCTTGTCCAAGTAAGCTCATTTTAACGGTCGTACCAACTTTTATGAAAAATAAAAGTTTGTCTAAATGTTTCACTGGCAGATTTAGTTCAGCTTGTCTGTGATGTGTTTAGCTTGTCCCGTTTTCAATGACTGAGAGAGTGATCAACGTTAATGTCTGAATTGCTATGAATTTACATGTTTTATCCAACTGGCTCCTTGGAAGGACTGTTGTGATATGAAATGTAAATAAACATTAATTACTGTGCTCACCAGGCAGACAACGTGCAGAAACTAAATTAACAAGAGCACCCCCTGAGGGTCTTTCTCCAGCCATCTTGCACATTTATTTATTTTTTTGTCCCTTAAAGAGGCTTGATTCAGCTTCCTGGTCACGCGGTCAAAACTTCTTCTTTTTTAACAAAAATATAAAACCGTTTCAACGATGAGAACAGATTGTGAAACATCTGACATGCATCCAAACACAATAATAATGCCCAAATGGAAAAAATATTCCGAACCACAGAGAGACGAATGCGGTGGTCCGATGTTGCCAAACAAACAGAAACTCAGATGTTGGCTTTAAAGATTTTTAACATGCTCATTTGTTGGTTAAATAATAAACTTTATTTTTCCATCTTAGTGAAACACTTCAGCGTTTTTGTCTGTAAATTTTGAGAAACTCCTGCCAGTGAAACCGACTGTGGAGGCAACACCAACCCAAACCCTCCCAGTCTGATTCTCTACATCTGAGAAGTTCTTTTAGTGAAACTCCACACGTTTGTCCCTCAAACCTTTGAGACTGATTTTATGTCGATAAAGCAGAAATTATTATGTTCTCGGCTCTTCTCGCTGATTGTTAAAGCAGCAGCTCAGAGGAGCATCTGGCTGCTGATAGGTGGGACGAGGTCTGAGGAGTCTTTTTCATTACCTGGACATTTGACTGGTTAGTTTGAACTGGTGAAATCAAACAAGAGCTTTTTGCATGTGGACAGCTTCATCTTAAGTATTTGCACAGAAGGCAACTAAACCTCTTGACTCATGAATATGTTTCCCCTTATCTGAAAAACTTCATTTCTCCACCCTTTAAAAGAGAAGTGAAACCTCTTCAGTCCAGTTGTCTTCTGGACACGGACTACCACGACCTGATGACTGAGAATCTGTACTTCATGCTTTATAGGAGCTACCATCTCTTAGCATGCACATCATTTAATTTGCCTAATTTACTGCTCACAGTTGTTATGATCCAGATGTTCTTGCGCAGTTGTATGAATAAATAAAAATAATATATAGAATAACTGAATCAAACGTCTGACTGGTTTAAAACTTTGAGGTCATGTGCAGAGTTGAGGTACAGTACATAAACATAATGTACTTAAATGACGACGATGATGGCAGCTTCCAAAAAAGTTTTTTTTTTTTTTTCCATTTACAGAAAACAAATTGCACCTCCTGTGTTTTTAAGTGTTTTTGTTCTAAACCAATAACTTTCTTTAACAAACTCTCAACACGTCGTCTTGACATCTAAGAAATGGGGACGTTCATTTTTTTTTCCTCTGCTGGCAAATATTTCATAATGAACCATTAATTTAAAACCATAATTACCGTAATCATATAAAACCTCATTGAGTCCTGGTTTGAAAAATGTGTCCATTTAGTTCCTGGAGCATCTTTTATGTTTTGGGACATTAAGCTTATACAGTACCGTAATGACAACCCCCAAAAAGATGAGGTTTAGTACTTCCACTGAACGAGTTTTCTTACTTTTTTATTTTTTAAACAGCAATGCTTCTTTTTTTATAGTGGAACTGAAGGTGTTATTTGTTTAATCTGGTCACCTTGTGATAAAGGTTAGGAATTAATGTGGCTGGCAGCTCTAACTATGAGGGCACATTGGTATATTTTATGAACTCTACCAAATAAATGTTATCTTCAAGTGTTTCTCACAAGTTGTCCCTAACCTGCAACTCATTTGAATACAGCACACTAGAAATATCTACGTTACAGCGCAATAGAAATATCTACGTTTGATATTTTGGAGCGTTCCTTCATAAAATAATAAGCGTGCATTGCAAGATAAAATGTCTAATAAATCTTTTTTCTTTGAGATAAAAAAAAAGATTGTTTGTTTGTATAAAAGTACAGAGACTTATGACTTATTTTTATGTGTTTGGTTGACATTTTTACAATCCTTAATGTCTGAAAAAGCCTTGATTTTGAGTGTTTTTTTCATTCATTTATTTACAAACCGGATTCCAAAAAAGTTGGGACACTAAACAAATTGTGAATAAAACCTGAATGCAATGATGTGGAGGTGCCAACATCTAATATTTTATTCAGAATAGAACACAAATCACAGATCAAAAGTTTAAACTGAGAGAATGTATCATTTTAAGGGAAAAATATGTTGTTTCAAAATTTCATGGCATCAACAAATCCCAAAAAAGTTGGGACAAGTCCATTTTTACCACTGTGTGGCATCCCCCCTTCTTCTTACAACACTCAACAGACGTCTGGGGACAGAGGAGACCAGTTTCTCAAGTTTAGAAATAGGAATGCTCTCCCATTCATGTCTAATACAGGCCTCTAACTGTTCAATCGTCTTGGGCCTTCTTTGTCGCACCTTCCTCTTTATGATGCACCAAATTTGTTGTTTTGTTGTTGTTGTTTGTCTCATTTGTTGTTGGATGTAACTGGGACCCCGTGTACATAATCTCGTTTTCATCACATGTACCACATGCGGTGCAAATGACAATAAAGACTCTCTGACTCTCTGACTCTGACAAATGTTCTCTATAGGTGAAAGATCTGGACTGCAGGCTGGACATTTCAGTACCCGGATCCTTCTCCTACGTAGCCATGATGTTGTGATTGCTGCAGAATGTGGTCTGGCATTATCTTGTTGAAAAATGCAGGGTCTTCCCTGAAAGAGATGACGTCTAGATGGGAGCATATGTTGTTCTAGAACCTGAACATAGTTCTCTGCATTAATGGTGCCTTTCCAGACATGCAAGCTGCCCATGCCACAAGCACTCATGCAACCCCATACCATCAGTGATGCAGGCTTCTGAACGGAGCGTTGATAACAACTTGGGCTATCCTTGTCCTCTCTGGTCTGGATGACATGGCGTCCCAGTGTTCCATAAAGAACTTCAAATCGTGACTCATCTGACCACAGAACAGTCTTCCATTTTGCCACACTCCATTTTAAATGACCCCTGGCCCAGTGCAAACGTCTGAGCTTGTGGAGCTTGCTTAGAAATGGCTTCCTCTTTGCACTGTAGAGTTTCAGCTGGCAACGGCGGATGGCACGGTGGATTGTGTTCACTGACAATGCTTTCTGGAAGTATTCCTGAGCCCATTCTGTTATTTCCTTGACAGTGGCATTCCTGTTTGAGGTGCAGTGACGTTTAAGGGCCCGGAGATCACGAGCATCCAGTAGAGTTTTACGGCCTTGACCCTTACGCACAGCGATTGTTCCAGATTCTCTGAATCTTTTGATGATGTTATGCACGGTTGATGATGATAACTTAAAAGTCTTTGCTATTTTACGCTGGGTAACACCATTCTGGTATTGCTGCACTATCTTTCTGCGCAACAATGGTGGAATTGGTGATCCTCTTACCATCTTGGCTTCTGAGAGACACTGACACTCTGAGAAGCTCTTTTTATACCCAATCATGTTGTCAATTGACCTAATTAGTGTTAATTGGTCTTCCAGCTGTTCGTTATATGCTCAATTTCCTTTTTCCAGCCACTTATTGCTACTTGTCCCAACTTTTTTGGGATTTGTTGACACTGAAATTTTGAATCAACATATTTTTCCTTTAAAATGTTACATTTACTCAGATTAAACTTTTGATCTGTCATCTATGTTCTATTACGAATAAAATATTGACATTTGCCATCTCCACATCATTGCATTCAGTTTTTATTCACAATTTGTTTAGTGTCCCAACTTTTTTGGAATCTGGTTTGTAGGTTTAGTTTTTTTTTTTTTCCCAGGTTATATTTGTGTGGACTTGGAATTTGAACAAAACATGTGTTTGATCATTCAGTTTGGATCACAAACCCGCACGCTAAATACAATCCAAGGCCTAAAACATGTTCAGTAACAAAACACTACAAAATGCCATGTCTTAGGTTTTGAACATACCCTGAGACAACTTCTGTTGTGATTTGGTACAACTATATACAGTATAAACAAACTGAATTGAACTGAAGTTGTAACAAATAATGTTTACCGGTAGTTGCTGACAACAGCTGGACTTAAAGCTGAATGCAGAAAGGGTTTCCCTTGTGCGTTAATAAATCGTCTGATCTGCTCTTCTTTGTCTCGTCTTTTTAGCGTGAAACTCAACGAGCATTACGTGAACACCACAGACTTCCTCGACACCATCAAGTCAAACCTGGATAAAGCCCTCGGCAAGTGAAGGACTTGAAACAACACTGAGACGACTGTGGCACTCGTTTTGTTTTTGTACCTCATTTTTAACTTAAGGTCAATTAATCCACTTTCATTTCAACTAAAGGAGTAAGTTGTCTATAGGAAAATGTGTTTATTTTTAGGATATCAAATGGTTCTCCTTTCACCTTATGCCCCCTTAATCTACGTCCCATTAAGTGCAAACTTATATTTTTGTAATTTGTACCATAATCAGTACTGTGTAATGCCTCGAGCAAAGACTGGAGCCGTGTCAAACCTACATGGCAATAAATTGTGTTTGACCTCATTTGTGTGTTTCGTGTCACTATTTTTGGATAAATAACGAATACAACTCAAAAGATTAAAGGTAAATAAATTTATTTTTTCACAATATCGTCTGGTACACAACGTTATACATACAGTTCTGTTCATATTTTCATGTGTACGTCTAATACAGATGTCTTCTTTGTATCGTCACTGAAATATTGACTGTGTGACTACAAGTAGCTGAAAAAAACAAAACTGAGCACTTTTTATTTTTAATGCATTATATCAACATTGCGAAATGGATATCTTGTTTTCAAGTAACAAGTTTGAAAAAGCTAAGCAGTGGAAAACTGAATATATTGAGCATTTCCAAATCATTTTCCGCAGAGTCCACGGCCCTGTCACATGTTGGGAGGTTGTCGTTCATCACTTGAGACCAGAGTACAGCATGATGGATAGCATGCTCTCGCAGACACACTGGGGCACTTAATATTTCTGTCTGAGTTTTTTGGGACAATGCTTGGTGAGATTCATCCATAACGACAACAACAAAAAAAGCCGTATGAATGCAGGGTTTAACTTGTTTTTGAAAATACTGCAGTGGAGTCTTGAACCAGGGAAAATAACAGGAAAAAGGGGTGCTACACCACCATGGTAATCTTTAAAAAAAGATCACCACTGTGGTAATCTTTAAAAAAGATCTACAGAAGGTAAACCTGAATGTGATTTTTGTGAGGTCCGTGATTGGATCCTAAGAAATTCAACGTCCAAACAAAACAGCAAGGAAAGGAGATGGATGGTGCCCGTGTAGCTGCAGGATTTGATCAACTTCTTTGGTAAAACCATTAAAAAGGGGTGTTTAAATTTTCTTGTCTGTGTCTGAAAACATTCTACAGAAACGGATACATTCATAGACCGAAGATCAATACAGTGACGTTAATGCAGAATGGTAAGAAGTAGACAGTGGTCCTTTTAGTGCAATGCACTGATTACAGCACCAGTCGATATACAAGAGAACTGATACGCTTTGTACAACAATTTACAATAAAGCACTGGTTGAAAGCTAAATTGAATTTAAGTCTTTTTGCAGAACTTAAATTTTCACAGTATAAATCAAAGTGAATTGACATTTTGGTAGGTTTTAGCAGGTGACAATACTTTCCCTTCACTCTTTACATCGATGAACCCAGCAGACAGGAAAAAAAACAACAGGATTATCTGAATATGTGCAGTGAGACATGCAGTTCTTGATTTTTAAAAAGTGCTTTCATTTAAGGCTCATGAAAATGTTTACGGGATAATCCAAATCTTTTATACTTGGGTTTTGTTGAAAGGTCGACAGTTATATCTTACCTGTAGTGTAGCTCCATGAACGGCCTAAGCTCAATTATGTAAATAATGTGAAATTGACTGTGTTGTGAACTTTTCTAAAATAATACGGTATGGCCTTGGTCCTGATGGGACTACCGGTAACCATTATCTCGTCCAGTCAAATTTAAAGTACAGGTAGTCCTCGACTTAAGGCAATCAGACTTTACGAACGCATCATATTAATAAAAATATGAATAGCCTAAATAATTTTTTTATGTGTTTAAATGTTCTTGATTTCATGTGTACAGCACTTTGTTGCAGCTGTGGTTGTTTGAAATGGCTTTATAAATAAAGTATTATTTTTAAGTCGATTTACGAAGTTTCCAGCAGTTTCCACCAGTTTTCGGCAGTCAGTTTTCGGCAGTGCCCGCCAGTTTAGCCAGTTAGCTCCGGCCCCGACAGCCGGCTTCAGACAGACGTCCGATCAGAGGTTGCTGCGCTCGGATACACGAGCTGGGAGCTGAACGGCGGTTTTGCGGAGGGACAGATGGACGAAGGAAAACGACACTGTGGACCGTGTGAAGGAGCAGACAGCGAGCTGGTCCAGAGGAGCAACGAGATAACATGCTAACAAGCCTAGCTGTATTATGGTGGATGCTAACGCCCCACCGGGGATACAGAGCCGACGGGCGGCAGAGCTCACCTCGATGTCCGCCTGGCAGCCTCAGATGTTGGATGGACATCGAGCTAACATGCTAAAATGCGGAAAAACAGCTGAGGCAGCCATTTGGAGGGGCTAACATGCTAACGCGCGCAGCTATTGGAGGGGCTAAAATGCTAACGCGCGCAGCCTTTTGGATGGACACCGCGGAGAAACAGCTCCCAGTAAGTTATTCACTCTTTTTCCCTTCATTATGTATAGAGTTAACATGCTAACAGTCCTTCCTGTAAACAGTTTGGACCGCGTGAAGCAGCATGAAACTGCAGAGGTTGGACGTGCAACGAGCTAACATGCAAAAAGACGGAGACAGGCTTGACCAGCTCAAAGTAAGAAATTATCTTTTTATTTTGTCTCCAAATGTACTGTATGTGTTTTTGGATAATTATGTAGGGTACTGTGTTAGGATAGGCGAAGTGCTTGGTAACTTGGTAACTGTTTTGTACCGTACATGTGTATAAGTGGCGATTTTTGTGTTACAAACGGGCGTAGGAACGGAACTCGTTCGTAAGTCGGGGATCACCTGTATATTTTTCTAAACTTAAGTCGCTCATCTTCAACAGGTGAGCTTTTGGTTATAACCTTTCAACAGAACCCCATTTTAAAAGTAGTGAACTATACCCAACTGATTTTATTGAGCAACTGATTTTATTTTTTTCTTAATTAAAACTTGGTACAGTAGTCCCTCGATTATCGTGGGGGGTTTACGGTACGTTCCACACATACACACCCCGCCACTATCATGCAATAGGCAAAAAGCCACACAGTAGGAACGCACACAGTAGGAACGCTATAT
>JBBPBX010000801.1:21377-50274 GCA_038048925.1 Garcialebias charrua
ATGTATTTCTCTCTTATGTTTGTCTATTGTTGATTGTTTAAGGAAATTCTACTGTTATTGTTGTCATCATTCTTTAGTTTGTAGACAGGTCCCTCTTGTAAATCAGTCCTCGACTCAGTGAGATTAACCTGCCTAAATAAAGGTTGAATGAATGAATAATGTTAGTCATTTTAAAGAAAGCAATGTGATAGTTGTGCATCATTTTTACACATTTCCATAAACTTTAACAAAGAACTCCTCGTTTCGCTTCATAAAACCTTTGTGATGCATTACAATTATTAACTTTTAATAATTAATTATTATTAATTTACCCAACAATATTGAAGGTCGTCCTAAAGGTGACCTTTGGACTTTGGCTGGTTTTCACTTTCAGTCTGTGTACCTGAACATGTTCAGAGATTTCTCTGATGTTTCATTCAGGCATAAAAACTTCTAAACTCAGGAGATGAACCTGAGTCACGTTGAGATGCAACACGTGGCTTCACAGAGAAACTGGGTTTTTGGTCCCGTCAAGACAGTTCAAAGAGAATCAAAGAAAAACACCAGAGTTTGACAGAAAAATAGGATTTTAGCTCCAACAAGGTGAACGCTAAAGAGCTGAAAAAATAATTGTCTGATTACCGGTAGTTGGATGTAAATAAACACAATAAGGCCGGATTAGAACTTTTGCACAGGCATGCATAAAAATGTCTTTCAATTAACTTTTTAAAATTGAGAAATTTCATCTTCTGTGAAACTCTTTCAACGCTGAGTGCAAAAATTTCTTGAAGTCAAAAGGAACTAAACACAAGCTAAAAAAGTTAAAAAAAGCTAAATGTAGCACAAGTAGCTAAAAGTAGTATGAAACTGGAAGAATCAATGTGAACAAAACCACATTAAAGGGATATTTCAGCCATTTTTAAGTGGGGTTTAGTGTCACAAGGACAGAAATTACGTTTTCTGTAAAAACAGTCTGAACGACCGCTGGAAGCTGAAACTACGCTGAGAGATTAAATGAACAGAACACTAGCTAAAAGTTTTAAAAAGCTAGCTAAAATAGCAAAAGGTTAGCTAAGAGTGCCAATAGTTAATGCTATAGCTGAAAAAAAAGTAGCAGGTTGCTACTATTAAATGCTGCAAGCAGCAAAAAGCAAGCTAAAAATTGCAAAACATTAGCTAAAAGAGGTTAAATGTTAGCAAAAAAAGTGTCAAAGGGCTATTTAAATGCTAAAACAAAAAGCAAGTTAAAAGTAGTGTAGTAAAGCAGCTAAAAAGAGCAAAAGGTTAGGTGAAGGATAAAAGTAACAGAATGGTATCTAAATGCTGCTAAAAGTAGCAAAAGTTTAGCTAAATGTAGCACAAAAAGATAAAAACTGACACAGCTCAGAGAACATTTTTGACCGAATTGAACTACGGGACAAGAAAAGCCACAAATCCAAATTTCCTTGCAGCCATCTCATGAACGAGCCGAATGTTTTGATGTGTAAACAGCTAAAATGGCACAAAGTCTGCACGTCATTCTATTGCAAGTGCTGTAAACATACGGGAAATTTAAAAAAAGGTCAACGGGCCAGGGTGAGATTACGGGTTCTTCTTTGTGGAAACGTTGTCATGTGAATGTTGACTCACTGCTCACAGAATAATGTTTACAAGCTTAAATACAAGTACATTTACTACATACTACAATAAATACTTTGTTTATTCAAACTGAGCTGATTTAGAATCAAAAGGAAAGTTGTGCATTCATTTGTTTTTATTCCAAAAATAAGCAAATACTTGCAAGGCAACAAACCTGCCGAGAGGATTTCAGATTAAATCATTTGACAGAATTCAAGCAGGAAGAGCCGATTCTCAAATAAGACAAAAAGAGTCGAGTGGCAGATCATGTGACCACTCCCAGCAGGAAAGAAAAACAAAAAGAGCACAGATAACATTTCCTTCTTCGTGAGCGCGTTCACAGACCAGCAGACGCTCCCAATGATTCTAAACAGAAAAAAGGCAAATTAGCTCGTTGCATTGAATGTGCCCTGCATGGTGTAAAAATAGAGCTCTGGTGAACTGCAGCGGGGGGGTTGATGCCGTGTCGACGCGGTGAGGAAGCGTTTTGGACTCGAGACCTGAGTAGTGTTGGCAGTTGTCGACGACGACGGAAACATCTTCATCTTTGGTCTGGAAAGTTTCACTCAAATGAGGTTCTGAGATAAGGCCGCTGTGGGTCATCAGCTCCAGCTGGGATCGTATTGGGTCCAGCCTGGAGGCGGGGCTAAGTAGATCCTCCGCCCCCGGGATGAGAAACTGACGATCCCTCTGTATCCCGTCCTCGGCACGCCGGACTTCAAGTCGTCCATGAGTCCCAGGTTCCTGGCCAACATTTTGAAGCTGTCCTTAGTGGAGTACTGCAGGCGGAACGGACCGGTTCCCGTCAGCCGACCCTGCTTCACAGCGTCGTACGTGACCACGGGAGCGGCGTACACCTCCTTCTCAAAGTTCTCCCTGTAGGCCTCCTCCTTCAGGTAGCCCAGGTCCAGTTTGGTGAAAGGCACGAACTCGGTGTTGAGCTTGATGTAGCGCAGGTACTTGTCGTAGAACTGACCCAGGCTCACGCCCTGCCGGCCGAACGTCAGCGTCCGGGAGATCTCCGGCCGGACGCAGGCTCGGCCCCGCCGCTGCTCCGGCTGTCGCATCCAGTCGTCCCAGAAGGAGGCGGGCCACTTCGGCTCCAGCTCCTCCCACAGCTCCCTGAGGAGCATCCACCCCAGGCCGGGGAAGAAGTCCGTCCGGTAGAGCAGATCCGCCCGGCCGGGGTCCACGTAGCCGTCCCGCCCGTTGTCGTTCCAGGCCGACACGCACCACAGGCTGGGGTCGGACTTCAGAACCGGCAGCAGGGCCTGGAAATACTCGAAGAAGTCTGGAGCCACCTGGAGGTGAAAACAAAGAGAGTTAAAGACCTGGTGTGGATTCAGAATGAGGAAAGTCCTAAAACAGCTATTCAACTGGTGGCCCATGGGCCTGAAGTGACACACAGGCAGTCATGGCATAGTTACATTGAAAAAGTAACTTAGTTAAGTTACTGATTACTTGATTTGGAAAGTAACTAAGTTAGATTACTAAGTTACTTTATCAGTTACTTTCAGCAGCTGCTGACAATAACCCTCTGTTACAATACATAAAGAATTTAAATGTTTTAATAAAATAATTACTAATAAAAATATTCAAAATTCAAAATGGTCTTTTCTTGACTTCATTAAACATAAATACTTGTTTTTATAAAACATAAAATAGTCTGAGTTCATTAAACATAAATACTTACAGGTGACTTTAGTCTGTCACCAATAAGTTCATTAAAAAAATTTAAAAAAATTGGGGTGGGGGTCTGGGTTTTGTTTATGGCATTTATGATTCAATGCAATAAAATAAACAAACTTAAAATGTAACAGATCATTTGCCGGTGGGCATTTTGGGGGTGAGGTGTGCTGCCCAGAGACACCACAGGGTATGCAGTGACTGGGGATCGAACCTGGGTCCCAAGCCGGCTGCCCGTAACCGCTGTAACCACCCCCACCCCCCAGAGCAGTTTTGTTGAATAGCCCTGTCCTAAAGTTTTTAAAACAGCAGCCAGACTTCATCTCTGTTTTAGAAAATGTGGACTTTAAATTGCTCTGATTACGCAGATGAATTCATGTGCAGATTAATCTGACTCCCCTTCCTCCTGAAGGTCATCAGGCTCTTCGTCAGCTCGGCTCAGACAGGTGTTCTGTTCACCTGAAAACAACTGGACCAGACTTAACGCTGCTCCTCTGTTTAAGATGGCTGCCTCCTTTAAACAGGTCTAATGACCCTCAAGAGAGAGGGGGGACTTAGATTTTAAAATTTAGCAAGATAAACACTTAAAATATACATTTGTTGGCTGACATTATAGCAAAAGCGTTTCTGAGCTTAACCGTTCTTTAATAAATTCACATAATGGTCAAATCAGGGGTGGTGGTTCCCCTATTCAAAAAGGGGGACCGTAGGGTGTGTTCCAACTATAGAGGGATCACACTCTTAAGCCTCCCTGGTAAGGTCTATTCAGGGGTTCTGGAGAGGAGGGTCCGTCGGATAGTCGAACCTCGGATTCAGGAGGAGCAGTGTGGTTTTCGTCCTGGTCGTGGAACACTAGACCAGCTCTACACCCTCAACAGGGTCCTGGAGGGTGCGTGGGAGTTTGCCCAACCAGTTTACATGTGCTTTGTAGACTTGGAAAAGGCATTCGACCGCGTCCCTCGGGGGGTTCTGTGGGGGGTACTCCGGGAGTATGGGGTACCAGGCCCATTGATATGGGCTGTTAGGTCCCTGTACGACCGGTGTCAGAGCTTGGTCCGCATTGCCGGCAGTAAGTCAGGCTCGTTTCCGGTGAGAGTTGGACTCCGCCAAGGTTGCCCTTTGTCACCGATTCTGTTTATAACTTTTATGGACAGAATTTCTAGGCGCAGCCAAGGTGTTGAGAGGATCCGTTTTGGTGGCCTTAGAATCGCTTCTCTGTTTTTTGCAGATGATGTGGTCCTATTGGCTTCATCAGCTCGTGATCTACAGCTTTCACTGGAGCGGTTTGCAGCTGAATGCGATGCGGCCGGGATGAGGATCAGTTCCTCCAAATCCGAGGCCATGGTCTTGAGCCGGAAAAGGGTAGCGTGCCCTCTCCGGGTCGGGGAGGAGGTCCTGCCCCAAGTGGAGGAGTTTAAGTATCTCGGGATCTTGTTCACGAATGAGGGAAAACTGGAGCGTGAGATCGATAGGCGGATAGGTGCAGCGTCCGCAGTGAAGCGGGCGCTGTACCGGTCTGTCGTGGTGAAGAGAGAGCTGAGTCAAAAGGCAAAGCTCTCAATTTACCGATCGATCTACGTTCCCACCCTCATCTATGGTCATGAGCTTTGGGTTATGACCGAAAGAACAAGATCTCGGATACAAGCGGCTGAAATGAGTTTTCTCCGCAGGGTGGCTGGACTCTCCCTTAGAGATAGGGTGAGAAGCTCAGTCATCCGGGAGGGACTCGGAGTAGAGCCGCTGCTTCTCCACATCGAGAGGAGCCAGTTGAGGTGGCTCGGGCATCTGGTTAGGATGCCTCCTGGACGCCTCCCTGGTGAGGTGTTCCGGGCATGTCCCACCGGGAGGAGACCCAGAGGAAGACCCAGGATACGCTGGAGGGACTATGTTTCTCGGCTGGCCTGGGAACGCCTTGGGATTCCCCCAGAGGAGCTGCTCCAAGTGGCTGGGGAGAGGGAAGTCTGGGCCTCCCTACTTAGGCTGCTACCCCCGCGACCCGACCCCGGATAAGCGGAAGAAAATGGATGGATGGATGGATGGTCAAATCAGCTGGATTTAAATTGTTTCGCTTTGACGTCTTCCAAACGGTCGCGCGACTGCGAAAATAAATTATAAATAAATCGAATTTTCGCTCAAACATCTCCTAAAGCTAATACTTTGTAAATGTCCATCCAGTGATTACTTTCTGTAAGTTTCATCAAAATCTGTTGTGTGGTTCATGAGCTATTTTGCTAACAAGGTAACAGTAGTTCAAACCTCCAGAGAGCAGGAGGCCGTGCTGCGGCAGAGTGAGTCCGAGCAGAGGAGGCTGCGGTCGGACACATGAGCTGGAAACGGTCGGTGGACCCTAGCGGCCGAAAGTGGTACTGCTCCATTTTTTTCGTCAGAATGAATGGAAACGGTCATATCTGAACCAAAAATTGGTCTAAAAATATGGGAAAAAATCCATAAATATGTCGCTTCGCCCCATACGTCGCATGACATGAAATTGTTTTTTTTAATGTGACTTATAGGCCGGAAAATACGGTAATCCACAGTTTGTTTCTAAAACAAAAAGTAAAACAAGTGACCAAACACCAACCGCCACGTGTTTGTTTACCTGTGTACACAGCAGTATTTGTTTACCTGTGTACACAGCAGTATTTGTTTCCCTACACCTGCTGCGACCGGCCTAATGAAGGGTTAGCCACATGGTTTAGATTCAGTGTTTGTTTACGTTTAGTGAGTACCTGCATTTCAGAATATCTGTAAAACTACCAGACACCATCTGACACAGTTGACCTGAGAATAATGGTTTTATGTTAGTTATAGTTTATAAAGAGACTCTTTAGTTTAGGATAAATAAATAAATGTTGTTGTTTTGAATCTGAAGGCCAGTTACCTCCAGGTCGTCCTCCACGACCACCACAGACGAGTAGGACAGGTTTCTGAAGACCTGGTTCAGGGCCCAGTGGTAGTGTCTGGAGATCTTGTAGTACCCCTGGAACTTCTTGTGCTCGAACTGGACCGGGACGTCCGACAGCTCCGGTTGTCTCAGGTGCGTCACCTTGTCCCCGTAGGAGCGGATCACCTCGGCGGTCTCGGGGTGCCCGCAGTCCTGGCTCACGATGATGGGGTGGAGGTCGGCGGCGGGCCGCAGCCGCAGCAGTTTGTCCACGCAGCGCCTCACGGTGACCCGGTTGCAGGCGATCACCAGGACGGGGATGACGGGCCGCCTCGGGGCGACCGCCTTCGCCCTGGTTCTGTTCACCGGCTCCCACAGCGGCCGGTGCCGCAGGATCTGGTTCAGGATGTCCTTCTGCTTCTTCAGCTCCGACTCGAAGGCGTCGGCGATCCGGATCACGTCGCCCACCATGTCGACCGTGGGCGCTTCAGCCACGCCCACCTGCGCCTCGCCCGGCTGACCCGACGGGCCTCGACCCAGCAGCAACAGAACCAGGACGGCGTTCCAGGCGACGAGCAGGAAGGCGCCGCAACAGACGAGGGAGGCTCTCTTTCGGAACATGGCCCAGAGGAAGGGGCGGGTCGGAGCAGGGTCCAACAAACAGGTTTGTCTCAGACGAGTGGATCAGGTTCTGGGAGGGGCGGCCCGGGTCCAGTTTCATCACAAACACACAGTCAGATGTTGCTCCGGGTGCAGCCGGTGAACTCCATAAGACGGGCCTGTGGGGGTGAAGGTGGACTCATCCTCAGAGAAAAAGTTCTGATTGTGGAAGAACCTGAAACACAAAAACAACAAACAAATAAAAAACAACAAACAAATAAAAACAAACCAAAAAAAACAATTAAAAAAAACTAATAAACTAAACAATAACTTTGCAAAACTAGCAAAACATTATAAGGTAGATGTATAAAATCAAGAACAAGAACATACTGTATCTGCATTGGTTTTTGCCAGGGTTAGGGTAAATAAAAAAACAACAGACAAATAAAAAACAACAGACAAATAAAAAACAACAGACAAATAAAAAACAACAGACAAATAAAAAACAACAAATAAAGAACAACAAACAGATAAAGAACAACAAACAGATAAAAAACCACAAACAAATAAAAAAACAAAAACAAATAAAAAACAACAAACAGATAAAAAACAGCAAACAAAAACAACAGACAAATAAAAACAACAAACAAATAAAAAACAACAAACACAAAAACAAATAAAAAACAACAAACAAAAACAACAAACAAAAAACAGCTGCCGGAAGCAGAAAAACAAACAGATGTTTTCAGAAAAACAGCTGGTTCTGGTCGTGTTTGTGTCTTTAATCACCTGTGGCTGCCGGACCGCACTGACCGCAGGACCAGAACCGGGTCTGAGCGGGTCTCGTGAGCCCTGAGCGGGTTAACAGCAGGAAAAGTGTGAAAACGCAGAGTCCTCACCCTGAAGGAGGAACCACTTCCTCATGTCCACGACCGGCAACAGTTGGTTCGGCTGGACACGGAACCGAACCGGACTCCGACGGGGTTCCTGCTGGTTCACGGGATGTCAGAACAACTTGTCTCCTCGGAGTTTTTCCGGTTTTAGTCTGAACTGGGACCAGGACCAGGAGGAGGAGAAGGAGAAAGTAACACGACAGCTTCCTCGTCTGGAGGCGGAGCCGGAAGTCCCGCCCCCTCAACGTCACTCTCCGGAGTTACGCAACAGTTTGACGCCTTGTTGAAAATCTCCGTTTAAATTAATTTAAAAGCGGCTGAAAGTTTAAAAAACGGTGCAGACGCTTTGAGTTAAAGGTCCGGCAGTCCTCTAAAGAATGCCTGTCGCCCGCCGCCGTTCAGAACACGCTTTAAACTGAGATCAGAGCAACTCTCAACTACCGTATTTTCCGGCCTATGAGTCGCAGTTTTTTTTAAACTAATTTTCATGTCCTGCGACTTATGGGGCAAAGCGACATATTTATGGATTTTTTCCCCATATTTTTAGATCAATTTTTGGCTGAGATATGACAGTTTCCATTCATTTTGACGAAAAAATGTAGCAGTACCACTTTCAGCCGCTAGGGGCAGCAGTACCACTTTTGTCTGCTAGAGTCCACCGACCGTTCCCAGCTCATGTGTCCGAAAAAAGCCTCCTCTGCTCGGACTCACTCTGTCGCAGCCCGGCCTCCTGAACTCTGGAGGTCTGAACTAGTGTTTGTTAGCAAAATAGCTCAAGAACAACACGACAGATTTTGATGAAACTTACAGAAAGTAATCACTGGATGGACATTTACAACATATTCGATTTAGGAGATGTTTGAGCTAAAATTTGATTTATTTACAATTTATTTTCGCAACCGTTTGGAAGACGTCAAAGCGAAACAATTAAGATTTGACCATTACGTGACTTTATTAAGGAACGGTTAAGCTCAGGAACACTTCTGCTATAATGTCAGCTAAGAGATATATTTTTTAAGCGTTTATTTTGCTAAATTTTAAAGAAATGAAGCGTATCCGCTCACTGCGTGTGCACATGGCAAAACTACTTTTTTAAATCCAGCTGATTTGACCATTTCGTGAATTTATTAAGGAAAAGTTAAGCTCAGACACATCTTTGCTATAATTTTCAGCAAACAAATAATTGTTTTTACCGTGTTAATCTTGTAAAGTCATTCCGTGCTCGCTCGCTCCTGTGGCCGCCATATGCAGCAGGGCGGTGACGCGTAACATAGGCGACGCGTCAGCGGTGACGCATAAAAGATGCGACGTATACGGAGGTGCAACACGTTTATGGATTTTTCCAAGTTATTGGACATAATTGGACAAAGCGACTTATCGGGCGGAGCGACTTTTCGGCCGGCAAATACGGTACTACCCGCTCAAATTTTAACTACAGCTGACTAAATTGAAGCTTTCTGTTATATTTACTGTATATAACATTAATATATTGTATATATATTAATATATATTGTATTGTATTTTGTGATTGTGTGTACAGCACTTTGGTCCTGTTGGGTGCATAAAGTGCTCTATAAATAAAGTTGGTATGGTATGGTATATTTACTGTGGCATCCATCTTGATTGAGTGGTCAGTAAAAGTTAAATCAGCACGATAAGATTTAATTATGGTTCATGAGATTTTACCAACAAACTAATTAACCCTAAAAACCCAACAAATGTCTATAACTGAGTTTTACAGAGCTATTTGGTGTGGTAGTAGCTGAGAGTCACCCTCAACACAACAGATGGCACAAAACAAGCTCTGCAGTCTGGCTTGAAAAGCGGCGGCGGGTGCATTCCTTGAAGGAACGCTGTGCCATGATTACAGCAGAGCTTAAAGATGAATAATGTGTTTTTGTGTCGGTGAGTTCAAAGTCTGCTCGTTGATTTTTGTTCTGTTCAGAGTGAAAATGATTTTGCAGCAAAATACTGTAATAATAATAATAAACTCCACAGAGAAACTATTCAACGTGAAACTGCAGCAGCTAGAGAAGAAGAAAAAATACAGTATACAGGTAGTCCTCGACTTACGACGTTTTGGGGTTACGTCACGCATCTCATTAAAAAATATATATAAAATTTGAAAAATCTTATTTTGTGTGTTTAAATGTTCTTGATTTTACGTATACAGCACTTTGTTGCAGCTGTGGTAGTTTTAAATGGCTTTAAAAATAAAGTATTAGTATTATTATTATTATTTTGAAGCCGATTTACGCAGTTTTCGGCAGTTTTCGGTTAGCTCCGGCTTCGACAGCCGGCTTTGGATGGACCGTATGTCTGATCAGAGGTTGCTGCGCTCGGATACATGAGTTGGAAACGCTCGGTCAACTCTGTGGACGTCTCAGGCGGACAAACGGCTTCGCGGCCTCGGATGTTGCTGGGACTCCGAGCTAACATACTAACACGCGGAGGAACGGCTTCACCAGCTGCAACCGGTAAGTTATTAACTCTTTTTTCCCTTCATTATGGCTCCTAATGTATGGAGCTAACATTTTAACAGGCCTTACTGTAAACAGTTTGAACCGCGCAAACTACAGGCAGCCTCAGATGTTGGAGGGACACCGAGTTAACATGCTAACAGGTGGAGGAACGGCTTCACCAGCATACCAGTAAGAAATTAACTCTTTTTCCCTTCATTATGGCTCCAAATGTATGTGTTTTTTGATAATTATGTAGGGTACTGTGTTAGGATAGGCTAAGTGCTTGGTAACTGTACAGTACCGTACATGTACGTGTATAGGTGGCGACCAGTGTGCATGTGTTTTTTGACTTACGACGATTTTCAACTTACGAAGCGCCGTAGGAACGGAACTCCATCGTAACTCGGGGACTACCTGTATTTTCCACCTTGGACTGAATGCAAACCTGAACAAAAAGCAGCTGAATTGATTTAACGCTTTAAGTATTTTATTGGCATAAAAATAGACTCTTTGTTTAGTAAAAACACGTTACAGAAGCAAGCTCTGGGAGTTTCTGTGTGGACCAAACAACAACAACAACAACAACAACAACAACAACAACAACAACAACAACAACAACAACAACAAAATAAAAATGACAGTTTGATCTACTGTTAAAGCTGCTATATGTAACTTTTCTAACAATATTTTTAACACATTTCTTCACTCTGTCACTATCTCCTGACAGACTGATGTTAGACAAAGTAATCTCTGAAAAAAACTATAGTCCCCTTGCTTCTCCAGGTGTTACTAAAAGCATTCTAAAAACCACAGTGACCCGCCGTTAACCAGCCAATAAAAACAGAGTTTTTAACCAGCCAATAAAAACAGAGCTTCTCACGCTCCTAACCCACGCCCCCGCCTGTCCCAGCCCCAGCGGCCGCGCACGTTCTCGTTCAAAGGATTGCAAAGCGATGCAAAACTGTTTTGTATGTGACACAAATGTATTAAATTCCCCTTCTTCATCCCTGATCTGGACTTTTCTTTTGTTTTTTGCCAAAAGTCAAGTGATCGCTTCCTCCTCTCTGAGTCGGACAGAAATCATAAGGAAATGAATGAATTTGTCACGAGCGAATTAAACTCGGGTTCAATGTGGCTGCGCGAGGCTCTGCATATTTCCTGGAGTTCTGGGGCCTCATGTATCAACGGTGCGTACGCACAAAAACCTTGCGTACGCCATTTTCCACGCAAAACTCCGTATGTATCAAAACAGAAATGAACGTGGAAATGTGCGCAGCTCCACGGCAACTCCAAGGCTGGCGTACGCACGTTTCTGTGGTATTGGTTCCATTGGCGACACTTACAGGTGATTCTGCAGGAACGGATTCAGCCTTATTGGAGGATATAATAAATAGTGTAACACGCGGAGCATTTATTTATAAACAGATATAATTTTCTGATCTATGATATGGCTTATCAGCCGTTTTCAGAAATAATCCTTTTTCAGTTTGGCACTGCTGCGCTCTGGAGCGCAACACAGGAACCGTGCATCACGCGTGCAGAAGCAGCGATCAAACTGGGGTTCCACAGGAGCTTTCCAGAGGGAGCTGGCAGACCGATCGGGGCTGTGCCAGTCCGCACAAAGCCGGATCATATCCAATGGAATGGTCCCATCTATATGATTCTAAAGGCTGAGTTATGATCGCGCTTGCGCGCGCACACCCTCGCCGGCAGTGGAGGTGTTTCATAATTGGTGTGTTTATTGTAGATTTCTCCAAAATGACATGTGGAAGTACACTTTACAACTTGTGAAAATGCTGTAAGTAGGAGAGTAAAAGCTTCACAGACAAACAGATTGCGCACAAAGGCTGCGGCGCGCGCAGTGTTTGTGGCGACTCCAACATCACGTCATGTCATGAAAACTCTCCATGAGGCGCAGAGACTCGTTTCTTCATATCATCTATTAAATAAACAAAGATCTATGTTCTACCAAACATCTAAGTTCCTCTGTGTTTACAGTAATTATGGTAATAAACTCGTGCGCAAAGTTAATATTTTCACTCAGAATGGATGGATGAGCCGGTTGCGCACCAAAGCAGGGTGCGCGCACACACAAATACCGACACACAATCACTCGTTCTTTGCGTGATAAACACATTTTATTACTATTCTTACTTAGGATTTTTCCTCACTCATATTATATTAAATTCATTATTTTCCTGAATCTAGAAATCATTTCTGATCGCGCAGGGATCAAACAAACATGTCCTTCACACATGCAGGAAGTAATTTGCATCTGTTTAACATATGTAAATGAAGGCGTGTCAGGGGAGGTGTCTCACGTGCGCTCAGTTCCACGTTAATTGTGATGTACAAAAGGAATGTGCGTGGATTCAGGCGTACGCACGGTTTGATACATCTGGATTTTTTTGTGCGTACGCCGTTTTCTGGATTTGACCGTACGTCACGTTTCAGTAAGAAATCCACGCAAGTCTTTGTACATGAGGCCCCTGGTGTGCTGGACCAGCGCTCCATGTTTTTATTTTATTTTTTAGAACGTTTTATTAACATATAAACACAGAAAATCGCAGCGGCTGCGACAGGACATGAAGTGGAGGCGGAGCAAAGGAAGCTGAGCTGAATTTCAGCGAGGGGGAGCAGAGCCATATATGGCTCTGAGGGGGAGGGACCAGAAACGTGTCTCTGTTCAAAATGTTTCTAAGTTCCAGCGTGTTCCAGAAATTACATATAGTAGCTTTAATCTAAAAAATAAACGTTAAATTAAGTTTTAAAGACAGATTTTGTTGTTGCTGTAAACAGAATCCAAACATTTTGAATAAAAACACATTTTTCACTTTATTTGAGGGTTTTATTTGAATCTTATTTGTCAGAACTTTACGTCTCTGTCTCTCTGACAGGAACATTTTTCTGTTTTTGACCTCAGAGGTGAAAAAAAAAGGGCTGTTTGGATCCATGACCCGGCTGAAGTCCAGTTCTTGTCTCTGAAAAGTCAACAAGCTTCAGCAGGTCACGGCGGTCACTCTATTTTGGGACTGCAGGCCTTGGACTCTCAGTCGGGTCTGTCTCGGGTCACCTCTGGTCCAGAACCGACCCCGTCCTGAGAGGTTTGTCCTTCTGCCTGAAACAGGAAGAACAAAACACAGTTTCCTAAGGAAGTCAAGTTAAAGGGATAATTCACACATTTTAAAGTGTGGTTCTGCTTTTCTGATATTTAAACCCAGAAAGAGTGAGCGCCCAGCAACAGCCAAAGTTTCCTGAAGAAGCTGAACTTCAGCTGTTTGCACGAAAATTAGCAGAACACAAGCAATGCTGCTGTTTATAATGATGTTTTTCTACTACAGGGCTTAGTGTATTACTAGTTGATGTTTTTCTTAGTTAATCCTAGATGTTATTACTGTTTTTCTCTTGCATTTGTTGTTGGATGTAACTGGGACCCTGTGTACATAATCTCGTTTTCATCACATGTACCACATGCGGTGCAAATGACAATAAAGACTCTCTGACTCTCTGACAAAAAGCTAACTGCAGCAAATCCTAGGTAAAGGTAGAAAAATGTTAGCTAAGTGTCAAAAGACTAGCTAAAATTAGAAAAACACTAGTTAAAAGCTAAATGCTGCAAAGCCAAGCTCATAGCTAATAGTAGCTGTTAGTAGCCAAATGCTAGAAGTCACAAAACATTAGCTAAAAGTACCAAAATCTTAGCTAAGAGAGTCAAAAAACTAGCTAAAAGTAGAAAAACACTACAGTATTTTCTGGTGTATATGTCGCACCTGTGTATAGGTCGCATTGTCCAATTATCACCAATAGATTGGAAAAATCCCTAGGTAGGTCGCACTGGTGTATAGGTCGCACCAACGTTTAGCTCTGCTGCAAATGTCTGCCACAGGAGCGCACAGCAAGGCTTTTAAGAAGATTAACACTTAAAAACAATTATTTGTTTGATAAAAATTATAGCAAATATATGTCTGAGCTGAACTTTTCCTTAATAAATGAACGTAATTGTGAAATAATAATAATAATAATCATTTTATTTAAAAGCGCCTTTCATGACACCCAAGGACACTTAACAAACCAACACAGTGAATACAGAGCAAACATTATCAGCGACAAATTGAAATATAAAATACATAAAGGATATAAAATGGAAGACAAAAATACATTTAGTAAAGTTAGTGATAAGCTAGTCTAAAGAGATGGGTTTTCAGGGCAGTCTTGAACAGAGAAAGGGAGGTGGTGTTTCGAAGGTCTGGCGGTAGGGCGTTCCAGAGGTGAGGGGCAGAGCAGGTGAAGGCCCTGCTCCCCATGGTGGAGAGGCGGGCAGAGGGTACATGGAGATGTAGTGAAGAGGAGGATCTGAGAGAGCGTGATGGGATGGAGATTTGTAGGAGGTCAGATAGATAAGGAGGGGCAAGGTTGTGGATAGCTTTGAACGTGAGGAGTAGAATTTTGAAGATGATGCGTGATTTAACCGGGAGCCAGTGGAGCTGCTGCAGGACAGGAGTGATGTGGTTATAGTAGGAGGTTTGAGTGATGACACGGGCAGCTGAGTTCTGGACCATCTGTAACTTGTGGAGAGATTTGTTGGGGAGGCCGTAGAGAAGGGAGTTGCAGTAGTCAATACGGGAAGTCACAAGACTGTGCACCAGGATGGCTGTGGAGCGGGGTGTGAGAGAAGGACGGAGACGGTTAATATTACGGAGGTGGAAATAGGCAGACCGAGTAATATTGTTGATGTGTGAAGTGAAGGAGAGAGTGGTGTCGAGGATGACACCGAGGCTCTTGACCTGAGGGGAGGGGGATAGCAGAGAGTTGTTAAGGGGGACGAGAAGATGTTCTGATTTTGAAATAGAGTTTTTGGTACCGACGAGAATGACTTCTGTTTTGTTGCTGTTTAGTTGAAGGAAATTGTTAGAAAACCAGTGATTTAGCTCGTTGAGACAGTCGGTGAGGATGGAGGGTGGGTGGAGTTAGGTTTTGATGACAAGTAGAGCTGCGTGTCATCAGCATAGCAGTGGAAATGGACGCCGTGTTTGCGGAAGATGTGGCCTAGAGGAAGGAGGTAAATGATGAAGAGGAGGGGTCCGAGGACAGAGCCTTGGGGGACACCCGTGGAGACAGGGGAAGACTGGGAACGGAAGGATTTAAGCTGAATGAATTGAGTGCGGTCAGAGAGATAGGAGGTGAACCAGTCTAACGGGGTACCTGAGATGCCAATGGAGGTTAGTCTGTTGAGGAGGATAGAATGACAGATGGTGTCGAAGGCAGAACTTAGATCAAGAAGAATGAGGATGGACAGAAGACCAGAGTCAGCAGCAAGAAGAAGGTCGTTAGTAATTTTTACTAGGGCTAGGGAAATGAGCTGGATTTAAAAATGTGTTTCACCGAAAGTGATAACAAGCCATATATAGGTCGCACCTGTCGCAAGATAATAAGGAGAAATGTAGGGAGGGGAAAATCACCTGTAAATAGTTTGAATTGTTAGTCTGTTTATTTGTAAAAAAAATAAGTGAGAATCAAAAAAAACATTGTAAATATGTTCTATAGTGTTGAAATTGTTAATTTGTGATGCAAAATCTGTACTTCATGTTCAAATGCAGTGTTTTATTTGCATAAAATCTCTCAAATCTAATTTTGCTTTTTGTTTTTTCTTGATGTTAAACAGTTTTAATAGTGGTTTAGTATAAAGTATAATGTAAAATAATGCCAGGTAATGAAAGTTCTAAATATTCTGAACAAATGTGCTGAAGCACTTGGCCATAGGACATTTTCTTCCTATTTTCTAGTGAAAAACAAGTAAAAAATGCCAGGCGGAAATGTGCGAAAAGAGGAGCAGATGTTATAAGATTTTTTCTTCTTCTCTCTGCTGCCTTTTATTTAATTTGTAAATTGTATTTTTTTGTTTTGTTTTAATATTTACTAAATTTTAACTGAAAATGAATAAAGATAAAAAATAAAAACATGAAAATGTCCGGATCGTCAGGTGCAGGTGTGTTCCGGTGTGGTGGTGCTCACCTGCTCCAGCAGGTGTCGCTGCAGGTCTCCAGACCTCCTGCAGCTGCAGCTGGACCAGAACAGCACGGGTCGGGTCTTGTGGGTCAGCGGGCAGCAGGTGACCTTTAGTTTCGACCCCACGCCGGGGATTTCCGGTCGGAACCGGGAGGTGACGGTGAGTTTCAGGACTCCAGGTGGAATCTGGGTGAAGTTCTGACCCGCAGCCGGCTGGGAGCGGGTCAGAACCCGCCGCAGCTGACGCACCGGGCCGTGCCGGACCGGGCGGGCAGCAGAAAGTTTCACCTCAGAAAATTTAGCTTTTTTCCCGCACCCTTCCCCTCCAGAGTCCCAGCGACACGCCACGGACAGGCCTCCCTGGTTGTCCCGGGTCGGTCCGCGCTCAGCCGAGTCTCCGCGCAGCTTGACCGGGGCAGGACGCTTGGCCACCGGCGGGTTCCTGCTCCACACCGACCCCCGGCACCGGAGAACCGCGGACAGGGCCGAGGCGGAGGGAGCGGAGGCCATGACGGTCCAACAAGTTCCAGCCGACCAGAACCGGGTCACATTCTGAGGCCTGGAAGGGTCCGGGTCAGGGGAGACACTAGCGAAGACTGGGGAGGGGGACCAGACTGGACCCGGGTGGTGGGGGGCTCTGGGGGGCGTGTCTTTAAGGAGCAAGGAGGGGGGCTCAAAGAAGCCCGGTTTAAAGACTGAGTTTAAACAAGACTGAGTTTAAACAAGACTGAGTTTAAACAAGACTGAGTTTAACTTAACCCAAGTTTAAAGAAACCTGAGTTTAAATTAACCTGAGTTTAAATTAACCCGAGTTTAAATTAACCTGAGTTTAAATAAAACTGAGTTATGAACCCGAGTTTAAAGAAACCCGAGTTTAAACAAGACTGAGTTTAACTTAATCCAAGTTTAAATTAACCTGAGTTTAAATAAAACTGAGTTATGAACCCGAGTTTACATAAACCTGAGTTTAAATTAACCCGAGTTTAAATTAACCTGAGTTTAAATTAACCTGAGTTTAAATAAACTTATGAACCCGAGTTTAAATTAACCTGAGTTTAAATTAACCCGAGTTTAAATCAACCCAAGTTTAAATTAAACTGAGTTTAAATGAACTCGAGTTTAAATTAAATGGTAAATGGACCGTATAGCGCCTTTCAAAATTAGAATATACAGGTAGTCCTCGACTTACGACGTAGATCCGTTCCTACGTGGTGGCGGCATAAACCGATTTTCGCCGTAAGTCGGAATATACGTACAAACTGCACCTTATACATGTACTGTACAGTACTGTATTACCAAGCACTTAGCCTATCCTAACACAGTACACTACATAATTATCAAAAAACACATACAAACCGGATTCCCAAAAAGTTGGGACACTAAACAAATTTTGAATAAACTGAATGCAATGATGTGAGGTGCCAACATCTAATATTTTATTCAGAATAGAACACAAATCACAGATCAAAAGTTTAAACTGAGAGAATGTATCATTTTAAGGGAAAAATATGTTTCAAAATTTCATGGCGTCAACAAATCCCAAAAAAGTTGGGACAAGTCCATTTTTACCACTGTGTGGCATCCCCCCTTCTTCTTACAACACTCAACAGACGTCTGGGGACAGAGGAGACCAGTTTCTCAAGTTTAGAAATAGGAATGCTCTCCCATTCATGTCTAATACAGGCCTCTAACTGTTCAATCGTCTTGGGCCTTCTTTGTCGCACCTTCCTCTTTATGATGCACCAAATGTTCTCTATAGGTGAAAGATCTGGACTGCAGGCTGGACATTTCAGTACCGGATCCTTCTCCTACGTAGCCATGATGTTGTGATTGCTGCAGAATGTGGTCTGGCATTATCTTGTTGAAAAATGCAGGGTCTTCCCTGAAAGAGATGACGTCTAGATGGGAGCATATGTTGTTCTAGAACCTGAACATAGTTCTCTGCATTAATGGTGCCTTTCCAGACATGCAAGCTGCCCATGCCACAAGCGCTCATGCAACCCCATACCATCAGTGATGCAGGCTTCTGAACGGAGCGTTGATAACAACTTGGGCTATCCTTGTCCTCTCTGGTCTGGATGACATGGCGTCCCAGTGTTCCATAAAGAACTTCAAATCGTGACTCATCTGACCACAGAACAGTCTTCCATTTTGCCACACTCCATTTTAAATGACCCCTGGCCCAGTGCAAACGTCTGAGCTTGTGGAGCTTGCTTAGAAATGGCTTCCTCTTTGCACTGTAGAGTTTCAGCTGGCAACGGTGGATTGTGTTCACTGACAATGCTTTCTGGAAGTATTCCTGAGCCCATTCTGTTATTTCCTTGACAGTGGCATTCCTGTTTGAGGTGCAGTGACGTTTAAGGGCCCGGAGATCACGAGCATCCAGTAGAGTTTTACGGCCTTGACCCTTACGCACAGCGATTGTTCCAGATTCTCTGAATCTTTTGATGATGTTATGCACGGTTGATGATGATAACTTAAAAGTCTTTGCTATTTTACGCTGGGTAACACCATTCTGGTATTGCTGCACTATCTTTCTGCGCAACAATGGTGGAATTGGTGATCCTCTTACCATCTTGGCTTCTGAGAGACACTGACACTCTGAGAAGCTCTTTTTATACCCAATCATGTTGTCAATTGACCTAATTAGTGTTAATTGGTCTTCCAGCTGTTCGTTATATGCTCAATTTCCTTTTTCCAGCCACTTATTGCTACTTACCAACTTTTTTGGGATTTGTTGACACTGAAATTTTGAATCAACATATTTTTCCTTATTGATATGGGCTGTTAGGTCCCTGTACGACCGGTGTCAGAGCTTGGTCCGCATTGCCGGCAGTAAGTCAGGCTCGTTTCCAAGGAGAGTTGGACTCCGCCAAGGTTGCCCTTTGTCACCGATTCTGTTCATATATAACAAGCCCAAAACCAGAAAAGTTGGCACGTTGTGCAAATCGCAAATAAAAACAGAATACAATGACTTGCAAATCTTTTTCAACCCATATTCAACTGAATAGAATGCAAAGACAATATATTTAATGTTCGAACGGAGAAACTTTATTTTGTTTTGCAAATAACCATTAACTTAGAATTCAATGGCAGCAACACATTGCAAAAAAGTTGGCACAGGGACATATTTACCACTGTGTTACATCGCCTTTCCTTTTAACAACACTCAGTAAACGTTTGGGAACTGAGGAGACCAATTTTTGAAGCTTTTCAGGTGGAATTCTTCCCCATTCTTGCTTGATGTACAGCTTAAGTTGTTCAACAGTCCGGGGTCTCCGTTGTCGTATTTTACGTTTCATAATGCGCCACACATTTTCAATGGGGGACAGGTCTGGACTGCAGGCAGGCCAGGGGAGGACCCGCACTCTTTTGCTACGAAGCCACGCTGTTGTAACACGTGCAGAATGTGGCTTGGCATTGTCTTGCTGAAATAAGCTGGGGCGTCCATGAAAAAGACGTCGCTTGGATGGCAGCATATGTTGCTCCAAAACCTGTATGTACCTTTCAGCATTAATGGTGCCTTCACAGATGTGTAAGTTACCCATGCCTTGGGCACTAATGCACCCCCATACCATCACAGATGCTGGCTTTTGAACTTTGCGCCTATAACAGTCCTGATGGTTCTTTTCCTCTTTGGTCCGTAAGACACGACGTCCACAGTTTCCAAAGACAATTTGAAATGTGGACTCATCAGACCACAGAACACTTTTCCACTTTGCATCAGTCCATCTCAGATGAGCTCGGGCCCAGCAAAGCCGGCGGCGTTTCTGGATCTTGTTGATGAATGGCTTTTGCTTTGCATAGTAGAGCTTTAACTTGCACTTACAGATGTAGCGACGAACTGTAGTTACTGACAGTGGTTTTCTGAAGTATTCCTGAGCCCATGTGGTGATATCTTTTACACACTGATGTCGGTTTTTGATGCAGTACCGCCTGAGGGATCGAAGGTCACGGGCATTCAATGTTGGTTTTCGGCCTTGCCCCTTACGTGTAGTGATTTCTCCAGATTCTCTGAACCTTTTGATGATATTACGGACCGTAGATGGTGAAATTCCTAAATTCCTTGCAATAGCTCGTTGAGAAAAGTTGTTCTTGAACTGTTCGACAATTTGCCCACGCATTTGTTCACAGAGTGGTGACCCTCGCCCCATCCTTCTATGTGGATGACTGAGCATGTCAAGGAAGCTGCTTTTATACCCAATCATGGCACCCACCTGTTCCCAATTTGCATGTTCACCTGTGGGATATTCCAAATAAGTGTTTGATGAGCATTCCTCAAATTTCTCTGTCTTCTTTGTCACTTGTGCCAGCTTTTTTGAAACATGTTGCAGGCATCAAATTCCAAATGAGCTAATAATTGCAAAAAATAACAAAGTTTACCAGTTCGAACGTTAAGTATGTGGTCTTTGCAGTGTGTTCAATTGAATATAGGTTGAAAAAGATTTGCAAGTCATTGTATTCTGTTTTTATTTGCGATTTCCACAACGTGCCAACTTTTCTGGTTTTGGGCTTGTGTCTTTTCCTGTCATCTGCGTATGTTTCCCATACACAGACGAAATTCGTCTCTGCATTTAACCCAACCACCTACCAGGTGGTGCAGTGAGCAGCCCGAAAGCGCCCGGGGAGCTGGAGAAATAGGTGTGCACTCATAGACACCCCAAGGTGGGTAGTGGCCGGGGCGCGAACCCCCGTCCTTCGGGTCCCAAGTCAAAAGCCCTGCCACTAGACCATCTTGGCTCCTCAACTTTTATGGACAGAATTTCTAGGCGCAGCCAAGGTGTTGAGAGGATACGTTTTGGTGGCCTTAGAATCGCTTCTCTGTTTTTTGCAGATGATGTGGCTTCATCAGGTCGTGATCTACAGCTTTCGCTGGAGCGGTTTGCAGCCGAGTGTGATGCGGCCGGGATGAGGATCAGTTCCTCCAAATCCGAGGCCATGGTCTTGAGCCGGAAAAGGGTAGCATGCCCTCTCCGGGTCGGGGAGGAGGTCCTGCCCCAAGTGGAGGAGTTTAAGTATCTCGGGTCTTGTTCACGAATGAGGGAAAACTGGAGCGTGAGATCGATAGGCGGATAGGTGCAGCATCCGCAGTGAAGCGGGCGCTGTACCGGTCTGTCGTGGTGAAGAGAGAGCTGAGTCGAAAGGCAAAGCTCTCAATTTACCGATCGATCTACGTTCCCACCCTCATCTATGGTCATGAGCTTTGGGTTGTGACCGAAAGAACGAGATCTCGGATACAAGCGGCTGAAATGAGTTTTCTCCGCAGGGTCTGGACTCTCCCTTAGAGATAGGGTGAGAAGCTCAGTCATCCGGGAGGGACTCGGAGTAGAGCCGCTGCTTCTCCACATCGAGAGGAGCCAGTTGAGGTGGCTCGGGCATCTGGTTAGGATTAGGGATGCACCGATCCACATTTCTCACTTCCGATCCGATACCGATACTTATTAACTCAGTATCGACCGATACTTTCCCGATCCGATACTGTTCAGGTATTTGACTCTGTATAATGAAACTTTTGCACCCAAACTATTCATTTTAACATTGTGTGAGATAAACCCAATGAAGACACTCTTAAGCCTTACAATAGGGAACCCCCCTATTGTAAGGCTTAAGAGTTCATTGGGTTTATAATAATAATAATGGGCCTCATGCACGAACCGTTCGTACGCACAGATTTGTGCTTATACTGTTCGTACGAGTGATTTAGGATCATTTGTGGCATCCAACAATGTTTTCGTATCCTAGGATTTTTTTCAGATACGAACAGAATTTACGTGTGGTCCAGACCTGTCGTATATTTTAGGAGCGTCAGTCTGCTGTCATCCAGACTGCCTTTTCTCCACTAATAACTTTATATTTCGTTATTTAGAAAATATTTCGAGTTTAAACAATTAAATGCAACCACACATATTGGTTTAATTAAAGCGGCTTCAACACCCCCCCCCACGTCCACCACCTTGCGCGACCCGCGCGCGGCCCCCGCCCCACTCATGTCGACCACCCGGTGTGCCACGCAACGCGCCCCCACTCATGTCGACCACCCGGTGTGCCACGCAACGCGCCCCCTCATGTCGACCACCCGGTGTGCCACGCAACGCGCCCCCACTCATGTCGACCACCCGGTGTGCCACGCAACGCGCCCCCACTCATGTCGACCACCCGGTGTGCCACGCAACGCGCCCCCACTCATGTCGACCACCCGGTGTGCCACGCAACGCGCCCCCACTCATGTCGACCACCCGGTGTGCCACGCAACGCGCCACGCGCCTCTGTCGGCACACACACACACACACACACACACACACACACACACACACACAGCGCTGCTGCAGAGACAGGGGAGAAGAAAGGCGAAAGTTGCTTCATGTCATTTTTAATATGAACTGCCTGTTGACTGTGGGCGCTCACTGATGTCATCTGTATTCTGTGTGGGTCTGCGCTCAGATCCGGGGCTGACACTATGATCAAAGGCGAGTCCATTTTAATTCGCCAAACGCGTTTGTGTGTTTTCTGACGCATAAAAGCCGGAATGAATGGACACTTCCTGCTCGCGGTGGCAGGAAACTATATCCTTATATGGTGTTTTGAGGGGTGGGAATTATGTAAATAACCTCCCGCGTGCACGAGCAGGTGAATAGAACAGGTGGAATTCATCATTATTTACACAGCTCATATACACACATTTCCTGACGATAGAAGACTGTGTTGGATCTGACGTGGCATGTTCGTACGAACGCTTCGTACGAACAAAAGTAGGAGGAAGTTAGGATAAGAATACGAACATTTTTGTGCATGAGGGCCAATGTCCTTTTTTGTCATCTGTGTATGTTTCCCATACACAGACGAAATTCATCTCTGCATTTAACCCAACCACCACCAGGTGGTGCAGTGAGCAGCCATAGAAAGCGCCCGGAAAGCTGGAGAATTAGGTGTGCACTCATAGACACCCCAAGGTGTGTAGTGGCCGGGGCGCGAACCCGCGTCCTTCGGGTCCCAAGTCGGAAGCCCTGCCACTACACCATCTTGGCTCCTATCTCACACAATGTTAAGAAGGGCAGTCACAGAATGTGATTGAACACAAGTGCTCTTTGAAGCTGAATCGGAAAAGTATCGGCAGGTTTGATCCGATACCCGATACTTAAATATTGCTGGTATCGGATACCGATACTGGATCGGATCGGCCCCATCCCTAGTTAGGATGCCTCCTGGACGCCTCCCTGGTGAGGTGTTCCGGGCATGTCCCACCGGGAGGAGACCCAGAGGAAGACCCAGGACACGCTGGAGGGACTATGTTTCTCGGCTGGCCTGGGAACGCCTTGGGATTCCCCCAGAGGAGCTGCTCCAAGTGGCTGGGGAGAGGGAAGTCTGGGCCTCCCTACTTAGGCTGCTACCCCCGCGACCCGACCCCGGATAAGCGGACGAAAATGGATGGATGGATGGATATTTTTCCTTTAAAATGTTACATTTACTCAGATTAAACGTTTGATCTGTCATCTATGTTCCTTTACGAATAAAATATTGACATTACAACGCACCGTGTACAATATTTTCCGCCGCTGCTTTACGTTTACGACGTAAAACCGGTCCATCTGCTGTATTCTGCATTCCGTTTACGACGTAAAACCACGTTCACAGTACTGCAGTGTATTCCTCCGCCGCTACGTTTACGACGTAAAACCTGTCCATCTACCATATTCCGTTTACGACGTAAAACCTGTCCATCTACCATATTCCGTTTACGATGTAAAACCGCGTTCACAGTACAGTTTTGTTTTTTTGAATGCAGAGGACCAGACTTAGCTTTTTTAGAGAGTGCAGTATTCCTCCGCCGCTACGTTTACAACGTAAAACCAGTCCATCTGCCGTATTCCGCATTCTGTTTACGACGTAAAACTGTGTAACTCAGCTTTTCATAGTAATTTCTTTTCTTTTTTTTTACGAGAGATGTGTCGTAACCACGAGACGTCGTAACTCGAGGACTACCTGTATATACTTTATTGATCCCAAAGGGAAATTAAATGTTGTAGCTCATCATCTGGTTTCAATATTAAGAGCTGTTTTAGATGCTGTGGGCAGGAAGGATCTGCAGCAGTCTGTCCCACAGCAGATCTAAAGAAACTGGCTTCAGATGCCGGTTGGTCCTCCTGGGCAGCAGGACCACCTGAATGTTGGGCAGGACTCCCCCCTGAGTGATGGCCACTCCTCTCTGCAGCTTGTTGGGCTCCTCATCATTGCAGACAGCCAACTACAGATGTCAGGGGGTGATCCTGGTCTTTTTGTTGTCATGAGCCACGTTTCCTGCCAGTTTTAGGACCTCAGCAGTCAGTCGCCCGAGCACCTCCGCCAGGTAGATGAAGATGCATCCACGGCGCCTCCTTTACAACTCATTTGGGATTTGGGGCTGTATTTGAGGTACTATTTGAGCTTTGAGATATTAATCAGCTGCTCCCGTTGTAAAAACCACCTTGTTGTCATGGTTACGCTTCATAACAAATGTACAAAAGTAATAAAGGAAAGCCCATTTACATCCAGAACAAAGAGGAAATAAAGTTTTCAAACGCAATATCCCAGAATGAAAGTAACAGCACTTTACAACACAATCTGTGCCCTCGTTTCATACAGCACTCTTCTACATCTATACAAGACTAATCAGAGCTTTATCACATTCATACACCGATGGGACACATCGGAGGTAATGAGGGGTTCAGTGTCTTGCCCAGGGACACTTCAACATGTGACTGCTGGTAGAATCGAACCCCCAACTCTTGCATTGGAGGACGACTGCTCGAACCACTCAGCCACAGCCGTACAAGTTAACCAGAGTTTAAATAAACCCGAGTTTAAATTAACCTGAGTTCAAACAAACCCCAAACAGCTCCTCCTAGCTATCAGCATGGAAGTGGAGGGCTGATGGTTTGGGCTCCTGTCCTGGAGTCACGTGTGAGTCCATCTGTCCAACAGCGGGAGTTTGGACCAAACTGGGTCCAACAGGACCATGATCCCAAACACAGAAGCTGATGTGCATCAGAACGGGTCTGAAACAACAGAACAAAGTTCTGCAGCGGTCCGGTCCGAGTCTAGAACCTGAACCCGACTTAATATTTTATATTTCCGACTGTCTTGGAAACCTGAGGTTGTTAATGTTCTGACTCCAGTTTGGGTCGATTCTGGAGGCTCTTGTTGATAATCCAACAGAACCACGTGCCCTCTGATGGGTCAGTTCACATGTTGAATCAACACATGATAAAAACATGTAATGTTCCACGTGAGCAGATCAGAACCCTGTGATGTTTTACTACTGGTGTGTAATTGGACCGGGCCGGCCTTCCTGCCTCTTGATGTTCCCGCAGCCGTTTGTTGACGCTGATCCTCCGAGAGGGATGCTGCCTCGGTGGAGGTCTATGCACTTTGAGATTTTCATTAATGAAAAGTGCGTTATAAATTGAATTCATTATTATTATTATTATTATGAAGAAGAAGTTTCAGAAGTGATCACACACGCGTACAACATTTGTAAAACTGCCAGAAAAATGTATTTGTTTTAACATTGGAAGGGTAATAACCATTTTGAGTAGTTTATTTCACACAAAATACACAGTGACTTATATTTTCATTTTTTTTTTCAAAATAAAATGTTCATTTTACAGCTGAAAACATAAAAAAATAATTGTTTTGAAGAACTACCGGGAAAATATTTTTTTCCAACAATGCATTTTTCCTGAGAAATGTTCCACGTGAACAGCCTGCTCATTTTAACCACACAGAAAATAAAATATACATTTTATTTTACTCCAGTAACACTGATGTAGGGAACGTGTTTTAATATGGAGGTTATGAGCTACAAGTTAGAACTGTTCCCCCGATAACGCAGTAAATCTGGTGAAGCTCAGCTGTCCCAGCTTTTCACCATGCCTTGAACGCAGCTGGGTGGAATTGAATGAATTCTTTGCAAAGTGTGACTTTGAAGTAACAAAGATTCCAGTAAAGTTATCAAACTTCCACAAACAAGTTCTTCAGTTTTGGAAAATGACATTTCAACATAATTTCTCACCTTATGGATCAACTCTGTGAAATAATAGAGCAATCACAGCAGGTAGAAAGTCAATATTTAGGAAATAATGGTATGAAAAAGGCATCATCTTTGTAACAGATATCCTAGATTCTAATGGAGATCTTTTAAATTTCTCATCTTTTGTTGGAAAATATAACTGCTGTCATAAAGATTTTATGAAGGTATGTAAAGCAGTCCCTTTAGCCCTGATTCAGTTAATTAAAAATAGTATTTATTCAAAAGTGACCGTTTCGTTGCCCACACTAAAAGTAAATGAGTGTAGCTTAGTTGACTTCAAATGCAATACAGTAATAAGGTTATCAATGAATGTATGAGACAAACAATTTATTACGATTATAACAAAAATTCATTCAAGAAACCTCCCAATATAAATCATGGGACCATAATGACTTCTGCTCACTCTAAATTTGTCAAATGGCCAGTATCTCCTAAAGTGAAAGAAAATCATTTTAAAATAATAAACAAGATTTATCCCATGGCCATGTTTCTGCACAGATTTAAATTTGAGGTTGATTTGTGTACCTTTTGTAAATCCGAAGATGAATCCCTTGAGCATTTGTTTTTTTCATGTCAATATTCTCAAAGTTTCTGGGCTGACATCACAAACTGGATTAATCTAAAACTCAACATTCCCTCTTTTGATATTGATGCCATTTTATTCTATGTACACAACTTACGCTCAGCTTACTCCGATGCCATAAATATACCGGTAGTCGTCCTTATAGCAAAATACCACATTCAGTGTAGTAAGTGGTAACCTCTAGCACTTTGAGATTTTTGTTAATGAAAAGTGTGTTATAAATTAAATTATTATTTATTATTATTATAATAAGCCCTCCTTCCCATGTTTCATGAATGAATTCAAAGCCTACTATTCTTCATTAAGTAGATTAAAAAACTGGAAAACTGCTAGAACCATCTCACAACTGTTATCTAAAAACTTGCTGGTTCAAGTTTCTAATATTGTCTTGCTCCTTTGTGTACTTTTTCATTTATTGTATTTTGATATGTATACCGGTACAGTATATATTTCTCAACTTTCATCATTTTGTAAACTGCCCCCTAGCTTGTAAATTGTAGTTATATCCTTCACGAGAGTTTATATATATTTTTGCTTATGTAGTGTTGTTTGTTAAAAAAAAAAAAAAAGCCTCAGAAACCACATTCACAGGCAAGCTGATCCGGCCGCAGCAGGTGATTTGTGCTCGAGTTTGACATTTGGCATGTGCAGAATATTTCTACATGCGCAATTTGAAATATGTGCGTTTGAAAATAACTATTTGTGAATCTTGTAGTCGTCACAGAGCCTGAAGGAGCGACGTTTATGCCTGAGAGACGAGAATCAGGAAGTCCGAACGACTCGGGACTTTCCAGATAAGATACAATCAGAGAAACTTGTTTTCAAAGCTGTTTATTATTTAAAAAAAACAAGTTTTTATTTAATGTTAATTTTCTTAAACTTACAAATATTTACATAATTTCTGTGCAAGAAGCTTGGAGACATTCGAGGCTCTGGAGTGGAAACCACGGGGCTGGTTGGGTTCGGTGCTGGTTAACATCCGGACTGGAGCGGGTGGTTTGTCCAGTTTTCTGAGTCGTGTTTTCACATGAAACAAACAAACAGCGGCTCTGTTCCGCTTCACGCTCCGCTGCTTTTGTTTGGGGTTTTGTTGTTTTAGAATAAAATGCTGCGGTTCTTGTTTTTCTTCATGTCTTCAGCCGGAGAGCGTCACCGTCTTCACCGTTCTGAAACAAACGTGTTAAAAAAAAGTGACCGCGGGGGGTTTCGTTTTGATGCGTTCAGGGGTCGTCCGGGTGGTAGGCATCTTCCCCTGAAAGATGCGTTTGGTTCCCGACGGGTCGGCTGTTCGGGACGCGGGGCATGACGAAGGCCAGGATCCCCACCAGCATGAGCGCCACGGTGATGGTGATGATGGACGCCACCACGGCGTAGTAGCACCGATCCGAGTGGAACAAGCGTTGCATGCGACCCCGCATCCTGCTCGGGGGTCTGCCCACGTCCAGCACGGAGGCCGCGGCGCCCCCCTGCTCCGCCAGGCTCAGGCCGCCCACCGCGGTCACCGGGGGGTCCTGGGTTTTGGTGGGCACGGAGATGCTGGTGGGTTTGCCTTTGGGCGGCGGGTGCTTGAGCAGCAGCTTCCCCTTGCTGCGCTTGAAGCGCACGGACCGCGCCCGCTGCATGTCCGCCGGCAGCTTGTCGATGATGACCTGGTTGTTGCCGAGGCGGGGCAGGTCCCGGCCGTGCGGCAGCTCGGTGAGCTCGCGGCACATGGGGCAGGTCAGGGTCTTGATCTCCTGGGAGGTCACGTTGATGCGAGCGAGGCACTCCAGGCAGAAGGTGTGGCCGCACGCCAGCAGCTTGGGCGTCTTGAAGACGTTGTCGTAGGAGCAGAAGCACACGTTGCACTCCGTGTCCTCCGTGTCGTCTTCGGCGGGCCTCCCGTGCGGACGGTCCCCCTCCTGTCTGACCCGTCTCCGGGAGTCCTCGCTCCGGCCTCGAGGACGCCGCGCCCTGTGGTGCCGGTCCCGTTCGCTCCTCCTCCCTCTCTCCATCCTCCCCGAGTCCGAACTCCTGGACCTCCTCACCTTCGGCGGCCTTTCCTTCCTCCTGTAGTCCTCCTTGCAGGTCGGGTCCTCTTTGCGGTTCTGGTTGGGTTTGGGTTTGACATTCTGAGGTGGT
>JBBPBX010000801.1:50394-93373 GCA_038048925.1 Garcialebias charrua
CTGAGATCAAAGTAAAAAACTTGACAGATGTATTTTACCGTTACGCCCTGCCTCCCTAAAGCAAAAATAACCTCAGAGTACAGAGTAATATAACAAGTACAAAGAAGTATAACAGAGTATAAAGTACAGTACTGTACTTTAATTCTTTCAGTCAGGATTACTAATGCTAAATTATTAGTTATAATTATTTTGAGTCGTCGCCCTCAGTCTTTCTCATCCAAAATGGAAATCTGAAAAGTCTTTGTTGTTATAAATCGTCCACCAGACCCTTATTCTGTTTTTGTCTAAATTCTCTGTTGTTTTTTTAAATCTGACTTATTACTGAAAACTGATAAAGTCGTAATAATGGGACACTTCAATATTCATGTTGAAAGTGATAGCTTAAGAATGGCTTTAATAATTTAATGAGTCCATTGTCTTGCCTTGTAGCTGCTACATTCCTCCCCTCCATTGATTATTATTATTAACTATTAACTATTATTATTAACTATTATTATTATTCTACTCCGCTCCTGCTTCCTGGAACATCTTACAAAAAGATCTGAAGCTCTCGACCTTGACTTCTCTAAATGGTTTTAAGAATCTGTTGGAATCCTGGCAGAAACCAATGCAGACATGTTCCTGTTTTTGATTTTATACATCTACCTTATAATGTTTTGCTACTTTGTTTTAACTTGTTAAAAAAAAAAACTGTATTTCTCTCTTATGTTCGTCTATTGATTGTTTAAGGAAACTACTGTTGCTGTTGTCATCATTCTTTAGTTTGTAGACAGGTCTCTCTTGTAAATGAGTCCTCGAGGCTCAATTAGATTAACCTGACTAAATAAAAGTTGAATGAAAATTATTATTATTATTATTACTAGTACCGGTATGTCTACCTTTATTAATACAGGTTAGTTTCATTGAGCCTCCAAGACTCATTTACAAGAGAGACCTATTAAGTAACATTTACATGAATGCTCCTGCCTGTATCCTGCAGACGCTGGACACCATCATGGTGCACTAAGATTCATAACTGGCTGTGATTATCGTACCCACCACTGCACCCTGTATTCACTGGTTAACTGGACATCATTAACTTCACACAGACTCTTCCACTGGTACATTTTCATCTTTAAATCACTTCTTGGTCTGCTGCCTTCATACATCTCCTCCTACAAGTCACTTCATCAGTGCAGCTACAGCATGCGCTCTCAGGACATAATTACCTGCAGTGTCACCTCTGCGAGGAGGACTGAACTTGGCAAAAGGACCTTCTACTCCGCTCCTGTTTCTTGGAACACCTTGCAAAAAGATCAGAATCTCTCGACTTTGACCTCTCTAAAGGATTTTGAACAATTATTAAATTCAATGCAAACATCAAAGCTGACATGTTCCTTATTTGACCTCATTTCATAAAAGCTTGTTTTTATTTTGCTTTAGATCACTACTTTTAATAATTTTAATTTTATGTTTTTTTTGTGTGACTGTTTATTGTTGTGTACCTCACGTGTTTTCCTTTTTTTGGTTTAAATCAGGTCTCTCTTGTAAGAGTCCTCGAGACTCAATGGGACTAACCTGTAGAAATAAAGGTTGAAGGAATGAAAAACTGGTCTCTGAGCTGGAGTGACCATGTTTCTCTCTGCTGCTGTCTTTTTTATTTATTGTTTGTATTTGTAATTATTTCGATCTTAACATGTTTTTTTGTCTTTCCTCCTATAAACTACTCCTGGACCTGCCGTTCTGTTTGTTTCTACTTCCTGTTCCTCTTGAACCAGCCGGTCAGAGCAGACCGCTGCTCGTCCTGAGACTGGTTCTACCGGAGGTCTCTTTCTGTTAAAAGGGAGTTTTTTCTTTCCACTGTCTCCTTTGTGCTTGCTCAGGGTGAAAGACTGTGACAAAGTGAAGATTCAAGACGATCTGCTGCTTCCTTAAATAAACTTTTATTAATTGGCTTTGTTCAGTGCCCTGAGACGACTTCTGTTGGGACTCGGAGCTATAAAAATAAACTTAATTCAATAATTCTGAGTACAGTATAGAGCAGCACATCATCACACGTGTTTTAGTCTTCTTGTCCATTTTCTGTGTTTTTGAAAAATTATTTTTTGTTGGTTTTTAAGGACATTTATGATCTTAGGCCACAGTAATTTGTTTTCAGGTTCAGATCTCTCAAGCTCTCCGAAGGTTTCCTGAACGTACCTAGAGTTCAACCTACAACCTTTGATGAGGCATAATTTTCTTAATAGAGCAGTTTATTTCTACAGCACTATTCAAGAAACACCTCAAAACAAACATACAAACAAATAAGCTTTACATAAAAAATACAAATTTAAACACTATAAACTGATGAACGAATAAAAAACAAGCTGTTAATATTAGATCCTTTTACAACTTGTGTTTTAATTAACTTGGGTTCAGTATTGTTTCGTTTGTTGTAAATCTGTTAAACAGCTGCTTATAAAGTTTTGACGATGTAGGTTTTCCTGCACCGTAGAGGTCGACAGGTGAACGATGGCCGTTAAACACCATTTGTTTTTATTTTTTGTGTTTGAGCCAGTATTAATTTTCCCTTTGGTAAAAATAAACATGTTAAGTGCTTAACGTGTCTTTAACACTTGGAAGAACTTGGAGAAAGTAGAGAATGAAGTTGGAGCAGCTGCTGCAGCTTCAGACAACAGATCATTTATAAGAAAATATTCTTCAGCTGGGACTTTATTTTGAAGTTTTCAACACCTTTTCCCTCCAGCTGCTGCTTTTCATCACTGCACAAACTAAAACTCGTTCAACTTTTCTTCAGATTTACGGAAAACGAGCGGAACCGTCCAGAACGCAAACACTAACCTGAAGTGGAAGGCGAAGGTCGGATCGGGTCGTCAGAACCGATCCAGCCCGGTTGTGAATCAGTGCGGGTTCACCTAACTTCATTACTAATGAAGCAGCGCTCCTGGGAGCTGCGCTGCGCCTCCTGCCCGTCCTCCTTTGCTCTGATCGCTCCTCTTTTCCTTTTTCGCAGCTGCCTCCTCTGAACCCTCCCTCCTCTGGTCAGACCAGTCCAACCAGCTGCCGCCTCCGGTCCCTCTCCCCCCTCCTCCTCCTCCTCCTGCGACACATGCAAATAATCAGGACATTTATTGAAACAACTCGTGAGGGACGGACGTCACTTTCAGGCTTTGAGGAGGCAGAACCTCCCGAGTTCGGCTTCACGGGTCAGAACGTCTCCTGCGTCGGACGGCTGCACGAGGAAAACTCCACCGCCGTCAACACGCCTCGAACCGGCGCCTCATGCCTGTCATACCTTCAGCTGACGCCCAGAGCAACATCAGCCAAAGCTTGTCCTGGCCCGGCCCACCTGACAAACACAGACTCCCAGCAGGGATCCTCCTCTACCCAACACAAACAGCTTCGCCGCCGCCATAACAGAAACGCCTCGTCACGAACAGAACAGAAAAACTGAGCTGACGGTTATCCAAACGAGGGATGTGAAAACTAGTTTAAAGAGTAGGTCTACTATAATTTATGGAATAGGTCTACGGAATGGTTCAGAAAACTATATCAAAGTTGCAAATACAATGACTTTGTTTTAAAAAAAAAAGGTTTCTGGAAAAATATATATAAATTGGTTTGTTTCAAAATTTATGAATGGAAAAGTATGATGAGTTATTTATTGTGTAATATTTTTGTGGATTAGTGTTTGAATTGATTGTTTGAATTAATTTTGTTAAAAAAGGGGCAGACATAAGATTTTATCTTCTTCTGCTTCATTTCATGTAATGTAATATTTTATTTTTTTTATTTACGGTACATGGAATAATAAATAGTTTTTTTTTTTGGTGTTCTTTTAAATTTGAAATGAATAAAGAATAAAAAAGAAAAAAAAAGAAAACGTGATGCAGCTGTAAGCAGAAAACAAACCTCTTTAATACAAAGCTGCAGAAAACAGCTGCTCGGTGAAGATTTATTACCGAAGATCAATCAGAACTAACGGTCGGAGCCTCGGTGCTTTGGGTTTTCACCAGAGACTTCTGTTCTGAGCGGTAACGGTTCAACAGTCTGAGTCCGAGCCGTGTTCTGGTTTATGATTGAACCACCCGGGTCCATTTTCCCCTGAACCTCTGTCCAGGAGTTCAAAACGACCTCGTGAGATCCTGTCCCAGGCGTCTGCTTCGCGCAGCTCGTCCTGGCGCTTCGTGCCTTCGTGCACCGCTCGCCTCAGCCCAGCTCCTCCTTGGTCTTGCCCTGCTTGCGGGGCATCTTCTTGCTGCTGCTGTCCTCCAGCTCTTTGCTCTTGTAGTAGTGGGGGGCCACTTCCAGCAGCCAGGCGCTGTCGATCTCGATCACCTGCAGAGCGGAGAGATTAATAAACGCCATCATGAACCCGATGGAAATTTGACTAAATTACTGCTTCTACACTAAAAAACACAAACTAAATACAACAGCAGGTCATTAAAGTCAAAACATAAACAGGCCTTGGCCCCCAGAGGTTAATCTTTGGTCACCACAATCATTTACTGTATTTTTTGCCTTGTAAGCCACATTTTTTTTTGCATAATTTGCATGCCTTATACACCGAAGTGACTTTTTTTTCTTCTTCTCATATTTATAAACCAATTTTTGGCTGATCTGACAGTTTTCATTCATTCTGACTGAAAATATTTAACACTACCATTTTCAGCCGCTAGGTGGCACTCGATAGTATGGCGTGCCGTTGTGTCATGTACAGGTAGTCCTTGACTTACGACGGTCTCGAGTTACGACATTTCATGGTTACAACACGCATCTCCATTAAAAAAATATATATATATACACATGTATTTTGAAATTTTTTATTTTGAAAAGCCAAGTTCCGAGTTCCTTCCGGTTTTGATGGCAGAATTGTAAACACTCTGGACCGCACGAAGTACAGGCAGCCTCAGATCTTGGAGGAGCAACGAGCTAACATGCTAACAGACGGAGGAAGGCTTCACCAGCTCCCAGTAGGAAAATAACTCTTTTTTCCTTCATTATGGCTCCAATTGTATGTGTGTTTTGATAATTATGTAGGGTACTGTGTTAGGATAGGCTAAGTGCTTGGTAAAATACAGTATTGCACGTACATACGGTGCAGTTTGGACGTATGTTCCGAGTTACGTTGAAATCCGAGTTACGACGGAGCGTAGGAACAGAACTCCGTCGTAAGTCGAGGACGACCTGTAATAGGTAAAAGTGGCTATTAATGACCCAATCAACTTGCCGTAGCCTGACACCTTCTTCCAGCTCGCCTGGAGCAACCGTCAAATCAGCTTCATTTCTCTGCACCGCCCCGGAGAAATGCAGCTGATTTGGTCATTGAAGTGCATTTATTAAGTTTAACTGAGACACACCTTTACTATAATGTCGAGCATCAAATAATTGTTTTAAGGTGGTAATCTTGTTAAATTTAGAAGAAACAGACAACGAGTCACCCTCTGCGCGTTCCTGTTTCCGCGTATCGGCTTTTGAAATGCAGCCGATTTGACCGTCAAAGTGCATTAATTAAGGAAAAGTTAGACTGAGACACATCTTTGTTATAATTTTGAGCAAACAAATAATTGTTTTTAAGTGTTAATCTTATTAAATTCTTGTTAAAGTCCTCCCGCGGCCGCCATTTGGCAGCCAGTCGATTTTTGGTGCAACACCGGCCCACATTTCCAGGTCGTCAGCGGTGACACATAATAGATGCGACAGATACAGCAAAGCGACTTATTTAAGGATTTTTCCACATTATTAAACATATTTGGATTGATGCGACTTATAGGGCGGTGCGATGTGTACGGTGGAAAATACGGTAAGCAAACTATACTTTTAAGTGATACAAAAACTAGCATTTGAGCGCTCCCCTGTTCTCCATCTGGCACCAGATTGCGCAAGTACGTAAATGTCCAGAGATTATGTCAAGCTCCTCATCCTGACAAAGTTTCTGTGGGTTTTCCCGTTTCGTCTTGAGAAACTTTCCTGTGCATTTCCAGACGTGTGCCGACTCCCACCAGTCTTTTCAGAGTAAAGCTTATTGAACGCGCTCCGTGTCTGGTTGAATTTTCTGGTCCTCCACTTAATTCATTTCAGGAAAAAGTTAATTAGAGAGTGGAAAGGGTTTATAAAGCCTTAAATATAGATAAATAATAAATATAATGCAGCTACTTCGCAGATTTTCACCTTTCATGTGGGCGATGGGCGAGGATCACTGTACATATGGCAGGTGGCCATATTGGATTTTGACCTGGCAAACCAGTTTTCAAAAGGAACCTTTCCTGCCTGGATGCAGCCGAGCAGCAACATGGAAGTCGATCTCTGGAAAGTTATCGTGCTCACAACGTTCAGACGGATGGAGAGTATTTCTACTTTGTTGCACCGTGACGGGGGACAAAACCTCTGATGTCTCTTTGGGGACAAATGAGCGTTTTGTCGATTGGTGGAGGGTTTATTTATTTATTGGCTTCTTTTATAAAGTCTGAAAAATAACACTGAAAGGTTGGCTGACATGATTTTTGAACTTTTCATAAATTGGCATAACGTATATATCTTTTATCATTCAACTATGTTCGTTGTTGCAAAAAAATGATAATTTAATGAAAATTCGTTTCAAAGTGAGTTTAAAATTCGTGCTGTGTTTCTTCACGGGACATCCGGGTACTTCCGCTTGCTAATTTTGTGACGTCAGCGCAGGAATGTCTCCTAGAACTCCCCTTTTACATAACAATAGCGCACAATATAGAAACCGACAAATTTAGCAATCTAAGTTTAGATTTGAGCGATTTGTCTTCAGTTTGGGAAGCAGAAGTTAGTTCAGGGGGTTGAACAAGAAACAGCAGGTTCTGCCTTACCTGTTCAGGTGGAGCGAGGGGGGCTCCGAGGGGGACAGCTTTGTTTGTTTTGTCCAGTCTTGACAAAGTATTTCATCTTTTGGGAAAGTGAAAAGGCTCACTCGTTCACTGATGATATTAGAACACCCAAATGCGACACAACGTAACGGTATTTTTCAAGTTATACAAAAAAAATAAATAGGCAAACGTGCAGACAATGAATCTGCGTTCTATACGCAGCCGCAGACTGACGTTCCTGCGCTGACGTCACAAAATTAGCAAGCGGAAGTACCCGGATGTCCCGTGAAGAAACAGCGCAAATTTTAAACTCACTTTTTAAACGAATTTTCATTAAATTATCATTTTGTTTGCAACAACAAACATAGTTGAATGATAAAAGATATATATGTTGTAACAATTTCTGAAAAGTTCAAAAATCATGTCATACCACCTTGAAGCTCCACTATCCTGGGTGCAAACGAATCAAAATAATTTGTGACATAAAATAAATTTGTCTCCTTAAGACGACGGATGGGATTTAGTTTTATTTTGAGTGTCAGCCCAGCAGAACCATCGTTCAGGTTTAAACTGGTCACAGAAAGTTGGACTTTAAATAACTGAACTACGTTTTTCAGTCTTTAACTGGTTTTTTACACAATTGCAGTTCAAGCTAAAGGATTTTTGGAGATTTAATCCTAGAAAGTTCAATTTAGAGTCCAAACTTTCTGAATGTTTTGCAAACAAACTGATCTTCCTCCTACAAAGCTTCTTGTTCAGTTTACTCAACAAAACTGGGTTTTTGTCGTCTTTTGTCCCACGTGTCTCTTGCTGCTAAAGAACTGATGATTTTCTCTCAAATCCCCCCAAAAGGTCAAAGTCTTCACAGCCAAACTCTCAGACCTTTCAATCTGAGCATATGAGTTTCACTTAAAACTAGATTTTAACTCGTGAATTCTAAAAACACTGAAGGAAAATAAAAATGTACACGTTTGGCCACCAGATGTTTCTGTTGCTCACGACTAAACTCACTTTTTATAGTTCTTTAAAGTTTTCCACAGCGGCAGCTTGTTTAATCTTCTATTTCTGGTTGATTTGGTTAAATAAAGAGAGAAGCCGATAGCCCCGCCTCCTCCTACTGCTCCTCGGAGGGAATCACCATAGCAACCAGTGACTCAAATTTTTGGGAATGCTGATTCAGTTTTACTGTTTTGTTTTATTTTCGTTTTCTTGTGCAAGTTTTAGTTTTTACTTACCAATTTACTACTTTTATCTTTTTCTTACTTTTAGCGTCCAGTTAGCCTTTTACTCCTTTTAGCAAGATGTCATTTTAGCATTTACATCGTATTTATCTCTCCTTTTATTTTCAGCTGCCTCCATGATTCCAGCAGCTGTTTCCTTTCTGATGAAAACTTTTCAAACCTTTAATTTAAACATCTGAAGAACTAAAAGCTGAACTTTTGGACACTTTGAGGGTCTCGGGGACGTTTTCAGCACCTGTCTCATGAACTCCTTGGTGGTGAAGACCAGCTCGTGGTAGATGAGCCAGCGAGGCTGCTCCTCGAACAGGGAGCTGTTGGGGTGGACGTAGACCGTCTGCTGGTGCTTCACCGTCTTGTAGCCGCCTTTGCTGAGCCGGGCCGTGTGGTAGAAATACCCCGCCGTCACCGCCTGCAAAGAAGATGAGGAGAAGGGCAGCTTCATCACTGAACAGACATTTAGAAAGAACGCAAAAGCCCAGAAATAGAACCGGAGCACCTGTCCACATAACAGGAACCGGTCCGTCCGGTTCAGAAACAAAACTCCCTGTTCACCTTTAGACACAAAGCCGCAACATCTTGGCAAATATTTAAAGTATTTATTACAAGTCAAACAAATAAACCTGGGGGGGGGAGTGATTTTGAAAAAAACTTTTAAATTTAAAACAAAACAAAAATCGAGCTCTGAATAAACGAGATGACGGATGATTCTGTGAACGCCGAGTCAGCAGTCACTGCTCTCTTTTTGTTTATTTTTCCGTTGTTTACAATCCAAGTCCTTCTGCAGACTTTGTGCTATTTTAGCTGTTTGTATATGAAAACCTTTAGCTCGTTCAGAGGCTGAGTACTTTAAGGGGAAAAAACTATTTCCAAAAATGATCCTCATAGAAAAACTTGGGAGATCTCTTTCACTCTATAAACATTTGTTCTCTTCTTCAGCTAACAGCTGTTTTTGACTTCTTACGCTACTTTTAGCTAGCCTTTTGCTTCTACCTATTTGATAGTCTTTTTATACATTAAAGTCTTTTGAAACCATTACATTTTACACAACATTTAGTTACAATTTGCTTTTAGCTAATCTTTGCTGCCTTTAGATTATAATATATTTAGCTTAAAGCTAGCACTAACTACTTTTAGCAAAAGTTTTGTTGCCTTTAGCTTTTAGTTAATGTTTTGTTAACTTTAGCATTTTTAGCTTTTAGAATTGCTGCTTTTAACTTGTTTTACTATTTTTATCTTTAAACTGGCATTAACTACTTTTAGCTGGAATTTTTACCTTTGGCTTTTAGCTAGCATTATCTACTTTTAGCTAGTGTTTTGTTTCCTTTAGGTTTTAGCTAGCAAGAAATACTTTTAACTTGTGTATTTTAGCTTTTAGCTGGAATTAGCTACGTTGAGCTAGTATATCATTATCTTTAGCTTTTAGCTAATATTTTGCTACTTTTAGCTTTGATGTAACCGTTTGCTGCTTTTAGCTAGCGTTTGTTACTTTTAGCTTTAAGCTAGCAATATCTACTTTAGGCTTACAGCTGATGTTTGTTACCGTTAGATTTGATTTAAACTTTACTGCTGTTAAGTTTTTGTTACCTTCAGCTTTTAGCTAGTGTTTCATTACCTTTAGATTTAGTTAATTTTTTTCTTTCGACTTGGAGCTAACCTTTTGCTGCTGTTTGCTCTTTTTTCGCTACTTTCATCTTTACACTAGCAATAACTACGTTTAGCTTTTTGCTAGTGTCCTACTTCGTTTAGCTTCAAAAGGTCAGTTTCAGCTTTGATTCAGCTTTGATTCAGCTCTCAGCATTTGATCCATGTTGTTGTTTTTAGATGAACTAAACTGACACAACTTAATATTTTTATGACAATGTGTCAATAAAGTTTTTTGATTCAAACAAGTTAATCCCATTCTTTCTGTTAAACCTGTCAGGTTTCATTTTAATGACTTTAAATAAATTTTATTAGAACAGATCAAACATCGATCAGAGATTGATTCATATCTGGTCCTCGTGGTCTTTCATTTGATCTGGACTTCCTGTAATCTTTAAAGTGGTTCTGATCCAAAGAGTTCTGCTCAGTTCGGTCCAGTTCCCGGTTATTTGCTGAAAACTTTGCATACCTCTGCTCGACATGAAGCTCGTCCTAAAGAGTCTCACCAACCTTCGGCTAACATCTACTTCTTGTCACACCGAGTCTTCGGCCTTTTTCACTTTTTCACAGATTTATCAGCTGGAACAGAGAGAATAAAAATCTAAACAGAGTTCTTTGTGACGTTCTCTTGAAACCCGATCACGCTCCGGTGACGTCACACCGCCGCGTTCTGAAGGAAACAAAGGTGAACGTTCTGCCTCCGGTTCTACTGAGAGGAGTTCTGAGAACCGCAGGAACAGTTCTGGTGCTGCAGCAGGAAACGTGAGACAGGCCCGAAAGATTCAGGTCGTGTTCTGAGAGCTAAAGAGACCACAGTGCGCATGAACTTCGGCCGTTTCAAACGAAAAGAAAACAACTACAGAAGCTAAATTTACTGCAAAAACAGCCTAAACTCCAAAAGACTGAAGAAATACTGCAAATAAGCCAAACAGCCGCTAAAACAGCTAAACTGGAGCTAAAATGTGAGCAGCACAGCAGAAGCTTAGAGCTAAAACTTAAAACAGGAGAGCAGTAACTAAAAGCTAAAAACAGCTAAATTGTAGCTAAAGTGTGAAAAACAGCAGAGCAGTAGCTAAAACTAAAACCAGCTAAATTGTAGCTAAAGTGTGAAAAAAAAGCAGAGCAGTAGCTCAGAACTAAATTCAGTCAAACTGTGGCTAAAAGTTAAAACAAGCAAAATGGTTGCTAAAGAACTTAAATTAACAAAACCATAGCTGTAATCCTAATTTATCAAAACCACAGCAACAAACAATTAGCAAAATCATACCTAAAAGTCAAAATGAAAAAAAAAAAACTAGCTTAAAGCTCAAATGTGTAAGACATTAACTAAATACAAAAGAAACCAAATAGTAGCTAAAGGCTAAATGTGAATAAACACAAAATAAATCAAAATGGCAGCTTAAAGCTAAAATTAGCTAACTAAATTACTAATGTCTAAATTAGCAAGCCATTAGCTGACAGCTAAAAGTGGCCTAAGGAGAGAGTAGAGGTAGCTGCTGAAGAAGATTTCAGAGATTTGAATGGAAAAACTTGTTAAAGTTTTAAAAGGAGACATTTTGTTGTAAAAGTTAAATAATTCCAAAAGTATCCAAATTAGAAACACTAAAAGTTACTTATCTAACCGTCTGAGTTTAAAATAGACGCAGCTGAAGCCTTTCACAGAAAAATGAAGGACTTGTGGGAATTATGGGATAAAACTGACGGAGGAAAAGGTGTCGCCTTGTTTACGATCTGTTCTCTGAAACGTCCACTGGAACCAACAAACACCTGATGGTCAGAACGTCTCAGACCCGTCTTTCAGAACGTCTCAGACCCGTCTTTCTGAACGTCTGACCCGTCTTTCAGAACGTCTCAGACCCGTCTTTCTGAACGTCTCAGACCCGTCTTTCTGAACGTCTGACCCGTCTTTCAGAACGTCTGACCCGTCTTTCTGAACGTCTGACCCGTCTTTCAGAACGTCTCAGACCCGTCTTTCTGAACGTCTCAGACCCGTCTTTCTGAACGTCTGACCCGTCTTTCAGAACGTCTCAGACCCGTCTTTCTGAACGTCTGACCCGTCTTTCAGAACGTCTCAGACCCGTCTTTCAGAACGTCTGACCCGTCTTTCAGAACGTCTCAGACCCGTCTTTCAGAACGTCTCAGACCCGTCTTTCTGAACGTCTGACCCGTCTTTCAGAACGTCTGACCCGTCTTTCTGAACGTCTGACCCGTCTTTCAGAACGTCTGACCCGTCTTTCTGAACGTCTGACCCGTCTTTCTGAACGTCTGACCCGTCTTTCTGAACGTCTGACCCGTCTTTCTGAACGTCTGACCCGTCTTTCTGAACGTCTGACCCGTCTTTCAGAACGTCTGACCCGTCTTTCTGAACGTCTGACCCGTCTTTCAGAACGTCTGACCCGTCTTTCTGAACGTCTGACCCGTCTTTCAGAACGTCTGACCCGTCTTTCATCTGAACGTCTCAGACCCGTCTTTCTGAACGTCTGACCAGTCTTTCTGAACGTCTCAGACCCGTCTTTCTGAACGTCTGACCAGTCTTTCTGAACGTCCGACCCGTCTTTCTGAACGTCTGACCCGTCTTTCTGAACGTCTCAGACCCGTCTTTCTGAATCATTTTTTCTCTTACCTAATCTTTTCGCCATTATTCCGTTCTGTCTTTGAGAGGGGCGGGTTTAGGATTTTTTTCTGGGGGTTGCCAGATAGGGGCACAGACCGCAGAAGGGTGGAACAGAATGTCACGTTTTGGATGTGTCAGCATTTTTCCCCAAATGCTGACACAATAAATTAAATGTGGAACAATAGTTCAAAATAGTTCATAACTAAGGAACATTTTATTGCAAAAGTCCAACTTTATTATCAAATACAAATATACATATGAAAAAAAATCTAAATGCTCTCTGGTATTGTTCTGGGGGCCGGACCAAATGTGGAGGCGGGCCGGATCCGACCCGCGGGCCGTAGTTTGGGGACCCCTGGTCTAAGGTTTCAGCTGTGTCGTTTCTGTCTGAAGTCAAGCAAACAAAGCCGACGCCCACCTCTTATCTCAAGGCTTCAAGCCGATAACAGCCAATGAGTTTGAGCGTTTCTCAGAAAAGCTTTGAGCAGCTGGGAGAGCCGTCGTCACGTTCAGAGAAACAAGGAGCCGATTTAAACACCTCCGAGTTAAAGCTTAACCTTTTTTTTACCTTCGGCTGTTTTTGTGTTTTCAGTCTTGACCTCCACACTTCCTGGGATTTCTCCTTTATTCTAAAAAATGTGACTTTCTCTGTATTTGGCTCCAACCTCTGGTCAGTTTCCCAGACCCTGCTGACGAAAACCTCACAGCATGATGCTACCACCACCGTGCTTCACTATGAGGATGCTGTTCTCAGCATGAACCACTGACTGGATTTTAATGAAACTCGCAGAAAGTTGGGATTAGATGTACGTCTTCACACGGTTAGCTTTTGGAGTCAACCCCATTCAACATGGCCGCCACAGCCAAACCAAACAGGCTGTAACTCAGTCGGTTTTACAGATAAAGAGCTAAAGTTTGGTGTGGTAGTAGGTGAAGGTCCTCCACGACACATACAAGCACCACACATTGTGCAACATCTCTGGTGAAAACCTGGACATTTAGTGTTGATCCTGTCAGCAAAATATCTGCTGAACGTTAGGACAGATTTTAATTAGTATCTTAATAATTAATCACTGGAATGTTTGGAAATAATCTATTAATGATTTAATGGAGCTATGAGGTCCAGGGACAATCCAGTTGTTCTTCTCCACAACTTTGACCAATGACTGACCTCCTTGGTCTTCATGATGTCTCTTGGTGTTTCAAACCACCTGCAGGTCTTGATTCTGGGGTTTATGAGAACGACTGCACCCATACTGAGATCACACCTGGACAGGTTGATCAAACTGAACTAATTATACGAAGGGAATGGATGGACCTTCAGAGTTTTAACCCTCCTGCTGCTCTAGGGTCAAAATGATCAACGAGGTCTGAGTTTTAAACCCACGGCCTTGTGGGTCATTTTGAGGTTTGTGAATTTAAACCATGTTCCATGTCTGGACCTTCAGAGTTTTAACCCTCCTGCTGCTCTAGGGTCAAAATGACCAATGAGTTTTTAAACCCACAACCTTGTGGGTCATTTTGAGGTTTGTGAATTTAAACCATGTTCCATCTCTGGACCTTCACTGACCTTGCGGATGGGCATGTTGTCTCCCTGACAGCTGAGCACCTCCACCTCGATGCGGTCCATCAGGCCCTCCAGCTGGTCCCGGACATCCCGGGCCCTTCTCATGGAGCGGAACTGGATGAAGTTCTCGTAGCACCACTGCGTGGAGAAGCCGCTCTCCACCCACTGACAGAGAAACACGAACAGCAGCAGATTAAAAAAACTTCCTGCGGTTCCAGGAGCGGTACAAATGCAGCGTCTGTGGTGTCTGTACCTGCGTGTAGACGTTGAGCAGAACCAGGTGGTCCCCTCCCGGAACCACAAAGTTCATCCTGGCGTTGTCGGCGTGGACCACTTTGTCTTTAGGCCGGTAGAAAATGGAGTTGTTCACCGACAGCATGGCTGCGATGGTCAGAACTTCTTCTGAACACTTGTACCTGGAAAAACAGGAAGGAGCACTCAGATTACTCCTCCATCTAAGGATTACTCCTCCAGTTGAGGATTACTCCTCCAGTTGAGGATTACCAGTACTCCTTTTACTACAAACATTTGGACGTTAGCATGATTAGTCTTACGGAACAATGGATAGACAAAAACTTAGATCTTAAAAAGTCTATCCTTCATGCACAGGAGTGCAGAGGATCCCAGACTGTAGCTGGAACAAGCCTCCACAAGTGAGACAGTATTGCAGGTGACTAATGCTAATAAATAACATTTGACACTTTTCATTTAATATACCGGTAAGTTAAAGTGCTATACATATCCTGATGCATGCTCAATATATACATATCATATGGCTGTTACTGAATATATGTCACCAGCTCTTAACAGCTGTTGCACAATTTTTGTAGCAAATAAGCCTAAATAAGAGGCTATGTTCTGACAAAGGAAAGTACCGTATATTAAAAATATTGGTATTGATTATTGGCCAAATTAGTTAACATAGCGGATATCGGTCAAAAATCCAATATCATGCATCCCTCCTTCCAGCCTCCTCCCTCACTTCCTGCTTAGCTGAAATAAAATCTTGGTTCACATCAAACTTCCTTAAATTCAAATGTGACAAAACAGAGTTTCAACTTGTTGGCACTAAATCCATCCCATCTCGAGTCAACCGTTTTTCTTTCCTTCATCACTGACAGCTCCTTGGTTCCTCCCTTCTCTCAGGTCATGTTCAGAGTTCAGTTTAAAATCCTCGTGTGCACATTCACAACCTGCCCCTCCTCATCTGTCTGATCTCCTGCACGTCACCACCCATCCCGCTCCCTCTGTTCTTCCTCATCCATCCACCTGGCTGTGTCCTCTGTTCGCCTCAGCACCATGAGAAACAGAGCTTAATTTAACCCCCTCTGCTCCACAACTCTCTTCCTCTCAGACATTGTGACCCTCCACAACTCAAAACATCTGCTCAGGTTCAACATCTGTTCCTCGCTCCAACATCTCTGTCATTTCGGCTGGTTTTAACCGTTTTGGTGCTTTTATTGTAGTTTTCTACTGGATTGTGTTTAATTTAGTAAAGTGTCCAGTAAGACCCTGACCCAGATGAAGTCCACTGTTCTCCTGGTTCTGAAGTCCATCAGAACCTCCCTCCTAAGGTCACAAACTGATGTATCAGCACCAGAGAGGTGTCAGGTTCTGAACCCATCATGGACTTACTGCTCAGAGGCCAGGATCATCTTGCTCTGCATCGGGTCGACGGGTAACTCGGCCATCCTGCGACCCAGCTGGACCCAAACAGAAACAACAAACGGTTAGAGAGCAGAACCAGATCTTTGGATCAGGTAGTCGACGACTCAGCAGTTTAAAGGTTAAACAGCTGACTGATCTGTTAAAACAGAGGATTAAAAACAACCAGTCTGTTCAGAAGTTAATCTGAGTTTAAATTAAAAACTTCCTGCTTCCATCGAATCACTTCCATCTTTTATGAGCCGAACCTTCTTGTTTAAACAGATTCTTGTTTTCTTATTTTTAGGATAAAGTGAATCTGTAAACATTTAAAAAGCTCTTCTAGAAATTCTTTCCATCTCTTCTAAAAGTGCTGAATCATCCAGAGCAGGAAGTTTAAATCACTGTCGTAACGTCTGACTCATCCTTTGTTTGTTTTCTTTTCCATTCCGAGCAGAAAGACTTTCTGAATTCTTTCAAGGTCTCGGATCAACAGCTCTGCAAGGTTTCTGTCACGTTCGGCTCTTTGGAGAAAACTAACAACTAAAAGAAATAGCTAAAATTAAACAAACAGAAAACAACTGAGTTTTGTTGAAAAAGTTGAATTAAAAAGGTTGAAGTTAAAACAAGCAGAACAAAAGCCAAAATGATCAGAACACAAGCTAAAACGTGTGTGACGTGTGCTGCTGACCACTTGACCAGGTCACCCTTGTAAAAGAGATCTCGATCTCAACGGGCTCTACCTGGTAAAATAAAGGTGATTGATTGATTGAAAACAGGCAGAACAGCAACTAAACTTTTAAATTAGCAAAGAGTGAGTTAAAGTTTAAATTAGCAAACAGAAGCTAAAAGCTAAAATTTGTCAAACTGAGGCCAAAACTTAAATTAAGAATCTGTAGCTTGAAACGAAAAAAGACAAAACCACAGCTGAAAGCTTAAAGTCCAACACCCACCATGTTTTCAAATTGCATCGCCATTAATATTTATTAGTTTATTTAAAAATAATACAGGAGCGTTTACTTATATTGTGGAGAAATAACGCTAAATGTGTTATTTCATGATTTATAGCAGATTTTAGCATGCAGCTCCGGGAAAATCTGCCCCTCTCCATATATGGGCATTCACATGGGCATTCACGTCACCAAAGTGACGCCTTGGAGTTACAGGCGAGCGAGGAAAAGAAAAAGCGAAGCATTTTTAAATATTCCCTAAAGCTGCCTGTGTTGATTAATCCTGCTGTCGCTCACTCATATTCTGAGCGAGCATCCACTTAGACATACTAGTTTAATTCGTTTGATCGCGACAAATTCATTCATTTCCGCATCGGCTTTTTATTCTCTCCCCCCGTGACCAGAAAGGCAGCCGCGCAGCTGAGCTCTGCGCGCGTGCTCCCCGCGTGCTCCCCCCGTGCTCCCCGCAACAAGGCTGACGAGAGCAAATACATACACTCGAGGGAGCAAATTACACCGGCACGAGGAACTTCAAAGGAACGAGGAACCAGCGGAACGAGGAGCCAGAGACGCGCGCGGCTCGCGGCTCGCTCCTCTGGGCAGAATGAATGAGAGCAGCTACGGTCAGCAGTGGTGTTATAAAATAAATAATAAATAAAATCAGAGCGCTGGTCCATATACACACAAATGCACCAGGAAATATGCAGGAAATATGCAGTTTTAACTACCACTCTCTCTCATAAACCTCCATGGAAACTCACTCCTACCTTCTGCCTTCTGGGTGGAGATCGATGTAACAAAAGTCACATGACCCTTCGGGACTCTTCGGCCAGGTTTCCGGATTCATTCGGGAGTGGGTTGTTTTTTTGTTGTTTTTTTAACCCTCGCCTGGCCCAAATGCAAAAATGAAAATAGACCTAATAAATTACAGTAATTGTCCAATATGGTGAATTGTTAGTGTCATGGTGGGTGTTGTCCTTTAAATTACAGTAATTGTCCAATATGGTGAATTGTTACTGTCATGGTGGGTGTTGTCCTTTAAGTTGCAAGGTGAAGCCTGACATCTATCAAACTGGTCTGTAATTGAAGGGAAATTTTTTGATAGACGGGATTTTGAAAAATGTACTCTATTTATTACTTTAAACTGTATTAATTGTAGTCTGGCACATGGTGTACTTTGGCGTATGCTGAGAATAACTTTATCCCACCATGACTCTGACAGTTCAACACCCAATTCCCGTTCCCATGCAGTTCTGGTTTTACCTGATGAGTCGGCCTCAATTGCCATAAGTTTTCCATAAATAATAGAAAGAGGAGATTTCAGATTAGGCTTCAAAGCTAGGAATTCGACCCATGGTGGGTCAGTAGGCAAAGTTGGAAAATTTGGAAACCGTGATGAAACGCAATGTCTAATTTGGAAATAAAGAAACAAATGTGAAGTGGGTAGATTAAATTTAGAAGACAATTCTGAAAAACTAAGGAACAAACCATCTTCGTAAAGGTCTCTCATTGTTCTAATACCTCTCTCATGCCAAATTCTATAGGCAGCATTAGTAGATGCTGGAGAGAAAATGTGATTCTTTAATAACGGCATTTTATTAGATGGTAATACAAATTTAAAGTGGGACCTAAATTGTGACCAGATCCTGAGTGTGGAAAGCACTATAGGATTTGTAGTAACAGAGGATAGTTTAATTGGTAATGATGAATAAATAATTGAGGCAGGTGAAAAAGATGCAGAAATCGATTGAACTTCAAGTTTACACCAAATCAGATCAGGTGAATTTAACCAATAATTCAGTTTATGGATATGTGAGGACCAGTAATACATTGTAAAATTAGGTAGAGAAAGACCACCATTTGTGGTGAACTGTTGTAATAAAGAAAGTCTCATTCTGGGGGCCTTTCCATTCCACAAAAAGGAAGAGACCATCTGATCCAGGGACCTGAAGAACTGTTTGGGCAAAAACAGAGGGATATTTTGATATAAAAACAGAAGTCTAGGTAGCACATTCATTTTGATAATATTAATCCTGCCAATTAGTGAAAGAGGGAGAGAGTTCCACCTCTGAAGGTCTGATGCAATTTGGGAGACTAGTGGGGTATAATTCTGAGAAAACATCGAGGGCAGAGTACGTGCAATATTAATTCCCAAATATCTAAACCCCGAGGGACTGAGCCTAAAAGGGATATCAGAAGGCTTAAGCTTTAAAGCTAATGAATTCACTGGGTAGCATTCGGTTTTAAGTGAATTAATTTTATAGCCGGAATACGATCCAAATTTTTCCAGAGTATTTAAAATTGGGGGAAGGCTACATAATGGGTCAGAAACATACAGGAGAAGGTCATCTGCATATAAGGACAGTTTAAGCTCGACGCCAGAGCGGATGATTCCGTGAAAAGAAGAAAGGGATCTTAGGGCAACAGAAAGAGGCTCAATGGCTAACGCAAACAAGAGGGGGGAAAGAGGGCAACCCTGTCTAGTACCACGCCCCACCGAAAAATAATCCGATTGGATGGAATTAGTAAGAATACATGCTTGAGGAGATGTATAAAGTAGTTTGATCCAGGACACAAACCTCTCTCCAAAACCAAACCTATTAAGAGCGGCAAAGAGATACTCCCATTCCACTCGATCAAAAGCTTTCTCGGCGTCAAGAGAAATGATCACTTCAGGAGACTTGGGGGAATGAGTTGAAAAAATTGTGTTCAATATGTACGGGTATTAAAAAACAACTGGCGACCTTTGATGAATCCATTCTGTTCTTGTGAGATAATCAGAGGGAGAACTGTCTCAAGCCGAGTTGCGAGTACTTTAGACAAAATCTTAAAATCCACATTCAAGAGTGAAAGGGGTCTATGACTCGCAAGCAGTAGGATCCTTATCCTTCTTTAACAGGAGAGAGATTGAAGCCTGAGTCAAGGTGGGAGGTAGCAGGCCACGCCCGAATGACTCATTATAAACCTCGAGAAGAAGAGGGGCTATCTTATCTTTAAATTTTTTGAAAAATTCGGCAGAGAAACCATCCGAGCCAGGTGTTTTACCACTTTGCATATTCTTAATTGACTCTAATATTTCTTCTAATTTAATGGGAGCCTCAAGTTGGTCAGAAATCAATTTGTCTATCCTAGGAATGTCAATATTCTGAAGAAAGGCGAGTAGCTCGTTTGAGTCTGCTTGTAGTTCAGATTTATACAGATCGCAGTAGAATTTTTTAAAGGTGTCACTAATGGAGACAGGGTCTGAGACAAGGTTGCCCGATCGATCCTTGATTTGCGATATTGTGCGAGAGCTAGCCTTTCGTTTCAGTTGATGTGCCAAAAGTCTACTTGGTTTTTCCCCATGCTCATAATAAGTGGCTCGAGATCGGATCAAGAGACGTTCCGCATCAGATGTTGTTAAAAGATCAAGTTCCATTTAAAGATCCTGTCGCTGTTTCAGCAAATTGTGTGACGGATTAACGGCATTTTGCTTAGTTATATTTTAATGAAATTCAGCTTGCGCTGAAAGGCGGAAATGCTCTGTATGGGTGCGCGCTTCGTGTTATTTACGTTCTAAAATAAGATGATTTGTAATCAGTTATTAACAAAAATTAAACTCAGAAACACTAATTCAGCTAACAATTTTTTAGGGGTTTCTGTAGTTAAATTTTAATGAAATTCAGCTCGCGCTGAGGTTGTTGTTAGAACGAGTCCCGCCCCTGCTGCAAACAACGAATCAAATGATGAGCAGTACATGACGTCAAACTGGGCCCGGGAGCCCGGCCCGATCAGAACCTCCTCTTGGCGGGTTCTAAAACGAGGGCGGATCCCGGGCGGAAAAGGCAAATGCGAACATGACGAATCCGGGTTAGAAGGCGGGGCGGGCCGGGCCGTTGAGGGCTGTGCAGTGCGAAAACGGCTTGTGTTCTTGTCATTGGTAACTGAAACCTGTTTGAGTCTGTGAAAGAGGTTCTGGAGGCAGTTGCTCAGTGGTTCTGGTTTTGGAGGCAGTTGCTCAGTGGTTCTGGTTCTGGAGGCAGTTGCTCAGTGGTTCTGGTTCTGGAGGCAGTTGCTCAGTGGTTCTGGTTCTGGAGGCAGTTGCTCAGTGGTTCTGGTTCTGGAGGCAGTTGCTCAGTGGTTCTGGTTCTGGAGGCAGTTGCTCAGTGGTTCTGGTTCTGGTTCCGTCTCCAGGCGTACGTACGTCGGCAGCATGCCCGGTCGAATCATCAACGGTCTGAAGACGGTGGGCGTACGCAATCCCGTCTTCCTGCTGGACGAGGTGGACAAGCTGGGGAAGAGTCTTCAGGGCGACCCTGCAGCCGCTCTGCTGGAGGTCAGAGGTCACGGCCCGTTTAAAAACCCAGATCTGTGGAAGTTCTAGTTGTTTTTTTTGTTCCGGCCTCCTGCAGTGTTACATTTAAATGTGTCCCTCTGTCAACCATTAGGTTCTGGACCCGGAGCAGAACCACAGCTTCACAGATCACTACCTCAACGTGGCCTTTGACCTCTCCCAGGTGCTGTTCATCGCCACTGCCAACACCACAAGCACCATCCCCCCGGCGCTGCTGGACCGGATGGAGGTTCTGCAGGTTCCAGGTGAGCCAGATGTCTGAGCAGACGTGGACCCGTCCAGAACGTCTTGTGTTGAGGGACGTTTTCTGAACAAACGGCCCGTGAGCTTCAGGTTGACCCCGAATCGTTTTCAGGGTACACCCAGGAGGAGAAGGTGGAGATCGCGCACCGTCACCTGATCCCCAACCAGCTGGAGCAGCACGGCCTGACTCCTCAGCAGCTGCTCATCCCTCACGACTCCACCAAGGACATCGTCAGCAGGTACTTCTGACTGGACGTCTTCCTGAGACGACTGACAGCTGTCACTCACAACGACCTGACCCGGACGATCTGGGACACGACCAGTAAAGACCTGACCTCTGACCTCACTGCAGGTCAGAGGTCAGGCTGCTGGACGTGCCGGTCCGTAAAGGTTCAGGTGGGATCTGTCGGGTGTTCTATTTCATCCCTCCTGACCGCCAGGGGCGGTGCTTCAAGCACGAATTAACATTCTTGCGCATGCGCAGGTCGAGTACAAATAACAACAACGTCACCCCGTGACCTGCCGGGGACCCGCGTGACTCTATATAGGCACGTCACATCCGGGGCCCAGTCCCTTAATTCTTCTCGCGCGCAGGTTTGTATCTGTTGAGTACAGCGTGTGGTCGTGTGAAGCTTGTTGCTTCGGTGTGAACCACACTGCTTCCTGAAAAACTACTCGTTGCTAGTAGCCACGTGACCAACTCTGGTCGGAGTTGCGGGTAAGTCTCGCCCTCCAGGGCTGCACGAGCGGTTTTCATCTTTACCGGTTCTTCGGTCGCTTCGACGACAACTGGTAAGTTCTGCTCTTTTTTACTCTCACAGCGGTGGCGTTTCTGCCCGCGTGGAGTTCATCTTCTGTTGTTTATATGACTCACCTGTAGCGTTTTCGCTAGCGTGGTGTTTAAATTCTTCTGTTTATGTGACTCACCTGTAGCGTTTCGCTAGCGTGGTATTTGACTTCTGTTTATGTGACTCACCTGTAGCGTTTTCGCTTGGTGGAGTCCTTTCTGTTTACAGTTTACTGTATTCAGCTCGCCAATAGCGTGTACTGCTCGTGTTTGAGTTCATTTATTATCCTGATTATTATCCTACTCACGGGTAGCGTTTTCGCTCGCACTGAGTTGTCTATTATGTCATTTCAGCTCACCAGTGGCGTCTACGCTCACACTGGGTTCTGTAATTTATCTGCTCGTGTTTGAGTTTCTTCTGCTGCGTCTTTCATACTAAAACACAGCGTCCCTGGGTCCTAGAGGCAGCCGGTTTGAGTAGGACAACATAGGAACTGACTAAAACACAGCGCCTCTATAGCGGACAACATAGGAACTGCAGATTTTTAAGAAAATAGCGTTTATTCTTTTTTTTAATAATTCAGATTCATCCACGGGCCGACTAAAACCCCCTGGCGGGCCGGATGCGCCCGCGGGCCGGGTCTTTGACACCCCTCGACTAAGGTCTTACAGAACTCTCCCCAAAATTTGGAGATGAACTGGGGTCCACGATCCGAAACAATGTTCCTGGGAATGCCATGCAATCGAAAAACTTATTTAATCACAATGTCACTTAGTTCTTTAGCTATGGGCAGTCTGTCTAGAACAATCAAGTGAACCATTTTGGAGAACCTATCTATGACCGTTAAAATGACCGTCTTACCCCCAGACTATGGTAGGCCGGTGACAAAGTCCATAGCGAGATGTGACCAGGGACGTGAAGGTATGGGAAGCGGCCGTAGGAGACCCGTCGGTGGATGTCAAGAGGGCTTGGCCAGGGAGCATTGGGTACAGGCCCTAACAAACTCTCTAACGTCCTTGGATAAGGAACCTCACCAGAACTGTGACTTTACTATAGTTATCGTTCTTCCTATGCCTGGATGACAATAAATAGGTGAAGCATGGAAGAATGAGAGTACCTTGTCGATGAGATGGTCTGGTACAAAGAGTCGGTCATCAGGGCATTCACTTGGTGGGGGATGGTTCTGGTGGGCCTCCCTGACCTCCCTCTCGACCTGGGGGATGGACAGACGTATCTGTTTGGGTAGAATGTACTCCTCTGGACCACTGGTCTGTTCATTCTCGAATATACGAGATAGAGCATCCGGTTTGACGTTCTTGGTCCCGGGCCTGTAGGAAAGGGAAAAATTGAAGCGTCCAAAGAACAGAGCCCACCTTGCTTGACGTGGATTGAGTCTCTTGGCAGATCGTAGATACTCAAGATTTTTTGTGATCGGTAAGAACGATGAAGGGATGATTGGCCCCCTCCAGCCAATGATGCCATTCTTCCAGCGCAATTTTTACGGCAAGTAGTTCTCAATCACCAACGTCGTAGTTGCACTCTGCTGGGGAGAGAGACTTGGAGAAGAATGCACATGGATGAATTTTATCATCATGACGTTGACTTAGGACTGCACCGATGACAGTATTGGAGGCGTCTACCTCTACAATGAATTGTTTGTCTACATGAGGAAATCTAAGTATGGGGGCCGTAGTAAACAAAAACTTTAGTTTAAGGAAGGCATGTTCCGCCGTCTTGTTCCAATTGAAGGGGTTTTTGTTGGATGTTAGAGCATGGAGGGGTGAAGCAACTGAACTGTAGTTTTTGAATTTAAGATAAAAATATGCAAAACCTAGGAAACGTTGCAGTTGCTTGCAAGATTGAGGTAATGGCCATTCCAAAACTACAGAGGTCTTTGAAGGGTCCATGGAGATTTGATCAGGTGTAATATGAAAACCCAGAAAAGTTGTGTTGGTGGTGTGAAACTCACATTTTTCGGCCTTGACGAACAGATTATTTTGCAGGAGACGGAGAAGAACAGCATGGACGTGTTGGACATGAGATTCCAAATCTCTGGAGAAAATCAGAATGTCATCCAGGTAGACAAAAACATTATTATTGATAAAGTCTCTGAGGACGTCATTGACTAAGGATTGGAAAACTACTAGGGCGTTAGTCAAACCAAAGGGCATAACGAGATACTCATAGTGTCCTCAAGGGGTATTGAAGGCTGTTTTCCATTCGTCTCCTTCTTTGATCCAGACGAGATGATAGGCGTTGCAAAGGTCCAACTTGGTAAACATTTTGGCACCCTGGATGAGATCGAAGGCAGACATCATTAAGGGCAGAGGATACTTATTTTTGACCATTATGTCATTCAAACCCCGATAATCAATACAGGTCTGAAGCGACCCATCCTTCTTGCCTACAAAAAATAATCTTGCACCAGCAGGTGACGAGGAGGGTCTGATAATACACACTTTCAGGGAATCAGAAATGTACTCACGCATGACCTTTTGTTCGGGCTAGGATAAAGAAAATATGCGCCCTCTCGGAGGCGTGGTACCTGTTCAATAGAACAATCATAGGGTTTATGGGGTGGCAAAGACATGGCCTTACTTTTACTAAAAGCTTTACTTAGATCATGGTAACAATGGGGAACATGAGACAAATCGGGAGTTTCTTCCTTTATTTTATCAACCTTAATGGTCTGGTGAGCTGATTGCAGGCATGATGATAAACATTGTTCAGACCATCCCAAAATGTTGCTGCTCCTCCAGTCAATATGAGGATTGTGTTTATGGAGCCGAGTAGCTCCCATCACAATGGGTAGGTCGGGAGAGTTGATGATGAAGAACCTTACTTTCTCCACATGGTTCCCACAGATCTGTAATTGGACCTCCTGTGTCATCATACTGAAATGATTGATTGGGTGACCATCAAGGGCTAGGACTCTGTGAGGTTTCTCTGTGGGAAACAGCTGAATCTTNTAGGACTCTGTGAGGTTTCTCTGTGGGAAACAGCTTAATCTTCAAAGACTTGGCAAAATTAATGTCCATAAATTCAGAGTCTGCACCAGAGTCAATAAAAAGTTTCACCGATACTTCCTTACCATTGGCTTGAAGATTTGCATTGACTTGAAGCAAAGGAGGTTCCCTGGAAGAGGTGACGGCTCTGCAGCTTGGACTTTGATAAGAGTTGGCAGTTCTGGACTTGACCGAGCATGCAAAAACTTGATGTCCTGCACCCCGACAATAGAAACATAACCCTTCTTGACACCTCCAATCTTCCTGGGGTCTTCTCCAGATGATGAAGGTGGTGAAGGTGGACTTGTTTTGGGAGTGGAGGATCTGGGAACTGAGTACAAAAAGTTATCTGACTTGGTTTGTCTCACCTCTTGACGACGTTCGTGAAGGTGAAGATCAATCTGGGTGGCCAATCTTTCCAGCTCTCTGAGGGAGGATGGAGGATCACGTGTAGCCAACACATCTTTGATGTCATCGTTGAGAGCCTGCCAAAAGATGTCTTGAAGAGCTTTTTCATTCCACTCACTGTCAGTTGCCAGAGTGTGAAAATCTATGTTTAATTCATTGACTCTGCGGTTGCTTTGTCATAATCTTAGAAGTCCCTGGTTGCCTCTTGAGTGAGAAGAACATGACTGAATAGTCTCATAAGTTCAGTGGCAAAATCTTTAAATTTGTAGCAACATAATGAGTCTCTTGCCCATTCAGCAGTACCCCAAATCTTGGCTTTACCAGACAATAAGGAGATAACATAGGCTACTTTAGAGCGTTCAGAAGGAAAGGCAGAGGGTTGTAGTTCAAATTGAATTTCACATTGTGTCAGGAACGGTCTGCATTGAATGGATTCACCAGAAAAAACTTCAGGAGGATTCAGCCTTGGTTCTTTGGAAGCCATGATCTGTGATAATGAAGTCAGTCCAGCAGATGGTGCCAGACAATCTGTTCTGAAAGAAGGGTGATGTGAGTGACAACGTTTGGACTTGAAATTTAACTGGGCAGACAATTTGCTTTCAGAATTGTTAAACAGTGTCAGCGTGAAACTCAGTTTGGCGAGATTTAATGTCAAGGATAGGTTTTTGAGTTTCACTGACAGACCATCCAACCATCCATCCATTTTCGTCCGCTTATCCGGGGTCGGGTCGCGGGGGTAGCAGCCTAAGTAGGGAGGCCCAGACTTCCCTCTCCCCAGCCACTTGGAGCAGCTCCTCTGGGGGAATCCCAAGGCGTTCCCAGGCCAGCCGAGAAACATAGTCCCTCCAGCGTGTCCTGGGTCTTCCTCTGGGTCTCCTCCCGGTGGGACATGCCCGGAACACCTCACCAGGGAGGCGTCCAGGAGGCATCCTAACCAGATGCCCGAGCCACCTCAACTGGCTCCTCTCGATGTGGAGAAGCAGCGGCTCTACTCCAAGTCCCTCCCGGATGACTGAGCTTCTCACCCTATCTCTAAGGGAGAGTCCAGACACCCTGCAGAGAAAACTCATTTCAGCCGCTTGTATCCGAGATCTCGTTCTTTCGTCAGCTTTCGTGAGCTTTGGGTTGTGACCGAAAGAACTGACAGACCAAACACTGATAAAGTTTTAACAATTTTATTAAAAGACTGAAAGCAGGATCCGGTCCGTATCGTCACAGGAAGCTGGAGCTTTGCACATGAAACAATAATGTTAGCCACAGTACTTGAGAAAGGAGATGTTTTTATGTTAAATAAAAACACTAACCTTCTTAGTGTGTTTCTGGTTTGAAGGGAACTCCTGAGTGACGTAATCAGAAGGTGACGTAATCCAGAGCGACTTCCTTGTTTGACGTGAGCCGTGCGGGACTTTGCACGATTGGGGATTTCCTTGTTCCAGAATAGGGTCATACACAAATAATCAGAAAGCCGAATCAAGTCAGGAGGAGCAGACTTATCTCTTGGTCGTGGAAGGCAGGCGTGGGTCCGTATCCGTGAGGCAGATGGCTGAACAAGTCCGACGAGGAGAGAGACGGGAGATCGAGGTCCAAGAACGTGAGCAGGAGTCAAAACCAGGAGAGCAGAGTTTGAGAAGGTACCGTTGGGGGCTGTAGCAAGAGACGTGAGACCAGAGAACCAGACCAGGGTCGTAACGAGCGAGACAAGACAAGACATGAGCGCTGGACAATTACTTGGCAAAACTGTTCATAAATCTGGCAAGGAATGACTGTGGACGTGGAGCTTAAATACAGGAAGTAACAGGTGAGTGCAATGATCGTTAACGAGGCATTGGGCATGAGGGCGGAGGGAACAATGATGTGAATGCTGTGCACATGACATGATAAACTAAGAATATAACAATAACTTATGGCAGACAGAACGTGGATCATGACATGCGGAAGAGAAGAAAAACTTTGGGTAAGTAGAAAAATGCTGAACTAGCTTTCGCTAGCCCAGCAGTACGCAGGAAAAAAATCTCTGTACGCTCTGTGCAGGGAGCAAGCTTACCTCAATCAAGCGACGCGACAACAGAGAAGTCCCGCGATCTTCAGGTGTTTAAGCGAGGTGAAGGGCAAAAAGAGAAAGATGGACGGGCGTTGGTTGCTTAAATGCCCAGAGGGAGGGGCCTCTGGCGCGACGCTGACGCCCCTGCCGTAAAGGTGTGAATGTATTCCTTCAGGTAATCGTGCGGGGGTGCAATTCCCATAGCATATGTTGCACAGAGAGACCATGACTGAAAGGGAACTTATTTATACTAATTTCAGTTTGTTATGCTCCTTTCAGCATATTTCTGCTTGTTTCAGCCTTTTTCTGCTATTTCAGCTACTATTTAGCTGTCTTGGTACTAAATTTAGTTTTTCAGCCAATTCCACATTGTTTAAACTCATTCAGCTCATTCAACTTCCTTCTGGTAGCCGTTCTTTCTGCCTTTTCAGCTACTTTTCAGCAAATTTCAACTTTTTAGCTAATTTCCTAATTTGTATGCTCATTTCTGCTTATTAAAACCTAATTTAGTAAATGTATTTGCTTTTTTCTTCTAACTTAAGCTTGTTCTTCAATTTCACCTACATTTCAGCATGTTTTTAGCTAATTTCAGCTGTTCGTCAGCAAGTTCTTCAGAAATACGCACTGCATTTTTGCAGGAAATGCAATTTCTCTAGTTTATTTTCACTTGCAACTCATTTAAAGTGAAAAAAAAAATCCTCATTGTTTTTAGTATGTGTCAAACACAACTGACTTAAATTGATGCATGTATCACATTTATTTACTTGGTAGGGCATAACCTTAACATGTATGTATCGCTGCCTATTATTCTATTCATGTCCAATTTTGTGTTCGAGTGCACACATCAGATTCTAACACGCAGTCAGAGAACTGAGAGTGACTGAGATTCACTCCACCAGTTTTAAATCCAAACTTTATTGCTGCTGAGCTTTTCATTGATCCAACAGCTGACAGACCAGTCATATTCCTTACCAGAAAAGTTGATTCAAATTATACTGGAACAACTTCCAAATTTATATTTAATTGAGCTGAAAACACGGAGGTTTGGAGCAGACAAATGGATGAAACATTCCTGGATGTGGCACTTCTCATGCCTTACTTCATTTTAAGTTAATGAAAATTGAAAGATGGGGGAGGAAAGCATAAATTAAAGACGTAGATGAACAAACTGTCTACACCAGGTGCTAAAATATTTCTCATTGCACATATGAATCATTTGTTCAAGCCACCTAATCTCTAGCACACCAACTTAATTACGAACTTCACAATAAAGTTATTTTTGTTGTTTTTGTTAATGATCAGGGGACATGTCAGCTCTAGACCAAGCTTTCAGATTTTTGTGTCATTAAAAATGATCCAAAACGTTTGCATGTATGAACTCAAGCATGATTGTGGTAGCTAAAGATTTATATGATTTGGGTCAGGCTGATAATTAAAAAGGAACAGAATTTACAATTTATCCTGGAATAAGACAATAATTAGGAATATTGTTTTTGTTGCACACTGAAAGCTTCTATTTAGGAGCTCTTTGTTAAAGTTTTATACTGAAAAGTGTTAATCATCACAGCGGAACTACCGTACTTTGTTTTGTAAGCTTCAACAAACAAATATTGAAGTTTATTATAAAAATAAAAATAAATACACATGTTGTTACAGAGCTTTTTGATTAATCAGCAATAATATCATCATAATAAAAAAAATACCTCATGGGTATTGAAAAAGCACAAACAATAGTCAATAATATAAGATTGATTTGCTAAGCACAACAGTGGGCCTTTTTAAACTGACCCCTCCCAAAAGTAGCTGAAAATCATCTGTTAATAAATAACGAACAACCTGCCCATGCAATTTCTATTTTTCACAGGTTGTCTACAACTGCTCAAGATACCATATGTGACTACTGACACTGTTGACTGTTTCAGCATCAGACAGTAGTTATGTTTAGAAGGACATAAGTACGGTAATAAGATTAAATGGCCATTCGTAATAAAAATGCGTCATGTAAACACCCCATTCGTATTATTGTTTGTTTATTCAGCTCGGTCAAAAATAATTTGTAATCAGAATGAAACAGGTGGTTTGCGCCAATCCATAACCCGAACGATGTCCATGCAAACACTTAATAAATTATTTTTTTCCCGATCGTGAAAAACTGACCTGACTGCGCATGTGTGACCTATGTCTTTTACGCCTTGCTAATGCTAATCATATTAGCGTGTCGGGGAACTGGTCGGTGAGTGACACAACATTTCTACTAGAAACTTTAAAAGAGCTCAAAATGATCCGTATTCCCTGTAGCTCAATCAGGGAGTGCAGTAACGACTCCACCGTCATTAAAACTTGTCGCAGGTCCATTTTGGGTGCTCCGGTTTTTTTATGTTCATCCCGGAAGTAAACCAGAAGTGGAACTTCTTCTGTGTGTGTTTTTTTTAAGGAGACTTTTCCACTCTGCGCATGTCTGTACTTCTGTTCAGAATCAAAATCTGCTGCATGTAAATGCTCGTTGTGAACAGATTGTGCCCATGTAAACAATACATTTAAATTATTTAATCTGAAAACATTTCAATCCGGTCAAAGAATTTTGCGCATGTAAACATAACTGTTGACCATTTCAGCATCAGACATTATCTGCTTAGAAAAGTCTGCCTTTAGATATGCTCTGTATGTCTGCCATGTCATGCATGTGATGTGACAACATTAGGGGACATGCAGAGAGTTGTTCTTCCCAAGTGAGACTGTTTTGTTGTGCTGCTTGTGTGCTCATTGACCTGAATCAAAGGGTCTGCTAAAGCCAACACACGATCAAGCTCCATGATAAAGACCCTTAAGGCTTCTTCAGACCCAACAAACTACAGCACTAAATGACCATTAGAAGATTACAAGATCAAACATATAAAATAATAAAGAAAATGTTACAATGTTTTAAGTATTCTGGATCTTGCATTGAAGTACAGCAAATGTCAAAATGCTGAGATATGAAAACTATTTAGGATGGCTATTTATTAATAAACTTATGAACAGTTTTTCCAGCTACATTATATTTTTCCACCCCTAACTTTCTTACTGTGTGTGATGATGCTTAGACACAGACAGACATGATACTTTCAATAGAGGTTAAATAGAGATTATTTGTGGAGCTGGAGAAACCTCTTGAACAAAAATTCTGCTGGTGGCATAAAGGTGGTGGAACATTTCACTGAACTAACCAAGAAAACAAACAAAACGTTATTTTTACAACTGGAGGAAGAATTCTCTCTGGTGGTTGGTGCAGTCAACCTTTTGTTGCCAATCCTTTAGTTGGTAGTAGTTAGTAGTGACTGGAATTCACAACTGTATCAACATAAAACTGCAGTAGCTGAAGGATGTTCAAGTTCTGGTGCATTTCTCTGCTTTAATGCTGTCCTGCACATTGAAAATTATACTCAAGTTGCACCAAAAGTATATCAGAGTGTTGAGAAAGGGCTGTTGCCTCACAGCAAAAAGGTTGCAGGTTTCAATTTCAGGTAAGAACTTTGTAAAGTTTGCATGCATGGGTTTCCTCCAGAAACATTTTTTGAGAGGATCTGTGCATGTTTTGTGATCCTTGTGTCTTCTCTCCTGCCCTCCTCAGTGATTATCTATCCCTCATGTGATCAGCTCCTTCCTCTGTCACCTGTTGTCCTTCCCAGGTGTTTGTGTTTATCCCCTTTGTTAGAGTGTCTATATATTCTGCATTTCTTTATTTTTTCCTTTGTCGGTGGATTGTCTAGTATTCTATGGCAAGCCCTTTTAACATTAAATCGTGAAGTCTGACTATCCGTAATTACATTCTAGATATCTAAAAAGGACTTTTGACTAGTCACAATTACATTCTGACTAGTCAGAATAGCAATTCAAGATATCTTAAAATGAATTTTGACTAGTCAAAATGTAATTAAAGATATCTTAAATGACGTCACCCAATTCGTCATTTAAAGTGTCAGACATCCGTAATGACAATTCAAGATATCTCAAACGTAATTATGACTAGTCATAATGACGTTTTTAGATATCTTTATTAAGAAATTACGCGTAGGACCCGCGGCTGCCACTTAGCTGTTCAAACAGATGCCTGCACAATTTTGGGTGGCTGCAGTGGCGCTAGCTGTTCTGGACTAAATTGTCAGAAAATGTCACAAGTGTTAGCATTAGACAGTGAGGAAAATGGCTGAGTTTCATCTGTTGTTTTTGTTCAGTTCCTGGTTGTTCTTGAGGGGCAAGAAAACAACCTTATCTGTCCTACCATGCTTTACTACAGCCTGCTCGTCTCTGTAATTAGGCAGTGTCTATGAGCAGATTGGCTGGGGCAGTCCACAGGACCTGACTTAACGTTTTTAGATTTTTCTACCTGGATTATTGAGCATGCATCAGGAAAACATATTTATTTCTGTTTACTTAATTTCATATTTATGTTCATATATATTTTTTTCATATTTTTATTCATATATATTTATTTTCATATTTTGAATTGATAAAGCTTCTCGGATGAGAAGCGAAACGTCTTCTGTTACAAATAAAGTCCAGTTGATCTTGAATTGAACGCCTTTTTGATTTATCATGTCCTGGACGACTGAGAATCTTCACCAGCATTTCATATTTATGTTCCAGGTTGAAGGCAGCAGTCCTCTTGTGTAGGTTGTTCCACTCGTGTCTCGTGCTCACAGCTTGTGGGTGAATTTCTGCTCTTGTTACATTGAACCATCATTAAATATTTTAGTTGACTGACCACTGGAAAGCCTCAGCCTTGGCTGAATATTTAAGAATCATTATTGCCTCCATTAGAATTAGTTTTTAACTTAGTGTTCATAAAATTTATATTGTATGTTGGAACAGTCTCCTGTTTACTTGTAAACAAACCCAAGTGCCTTTTCTGTGTATAAATTATGTCCTTGGGTGAAAAGCCTAAGGTGCCGTTGCAGTAAGTTTATAAAATAAAAAATAACATCCAAGCTTGTCACATGTATGTAAACTGTTCTAGTGTTATGTACTTTATTTTAAAGTTTTGAATTATTTTAAACATTCTTCAATTAAAACACACTTGAGCAGCATACTTTTTATTTATTTATTATTATTTGATTGAGTTGAATTGCAAGGAAAACAAGTATAATTTACAACAAATCTAGTAAAAACAAGAAAAAAAACTAACTTTTTAAGTTAACAATTTATAACTGATATCTATAAACTTATAGTGGATTATAGATATTTTTCCCAAATTATGCAATTTCATTTTAAAGAAATTGGCACGTTTTTGTATTTTTCATGAGTAACAACTATTTACAGTATTAAATTAAACTATTTACAGTGATTCACACAGCTTGAGACTGAATATTAAAAATACGAAGGAACAAAAAGGTGATTTGTACATTTTATGATACTGCATTGATATAAACACATTGATGGTGTTGAAGTAAAACATGTCCAGTTTAGACTTCATCTGATCAACCAATCATCAATCAATTCATCACGCCATACCCGTTCAACAGTTATTGTTTAGTGGACCCCCTGACCATCTGAGCTGCCAGTGCTGTGGCAGCATACTCCTCCTCTGCAAGCAACACAGAAACAGCTGGCAGTAAGCCTTGGTTGTCGAAGCTGTACCCCTGCAGAACATCTGGACTGCTCCCTGGTTCTGGCCTGTATTTCATGTGACACTTGCAGAGACTGAAGATGCATAAACTGACTGAGTGTGGGCACAAAACACATGTTGGGAAGACTATGCAACGTCGAAGGAAGAGCAGGGAAGTCTGGAGCCATGTGGTGCAGAATGATGCTACGCAGGACTTCTCAGTTGGGCACTGGTTAGACACCAGTCCACCCTGTGGCACAGGCCCACATCTGGATGGTACCAGCTCCAAAGTTGACAGACCATCTACGACAAGAGCAATAAGTGTTTGAGACTCCAGCCGGTGTAGTTTTCCTCCTGATGCCAGGATGTCAGGATCTGGACGTGGTCCTACAAACACACAAGTGACATACCCGGTAATCACAATAAGTTTTGACAAAAGAAACGTACGGTGCAACAGGCATAAAAACATTAACTCAGAGGTTATACCTGTGTACGCTCTGTAAAGCGTGGAGTGCAGACATCTTTTCCCCACAGTTCTGGGCTTTCGCACCACCACCACCATCTTGCTGGCAGGTTCAGGATGGATCCCCTTACAACATAAAAATATGTCAAATAAACTTTTAAATAAATATAAAGGGACAGGTGAACAATTTGGTAGGACACTGTTGGACTGATTTGTGAGAGTTAAAAAAAAAAACTTTATTTATGATCTGTATTCACTGGTTAACTGGACATCATTAACCTCACACAAGGCGTGTTTCCATCAAGGTTTCTAGGTGCGCATTATGAAGCATCGCATCAGAAAAGCTAAATGGAAACGGCATAATTCGAGTTAACTTCCTCTAAGTCGCTCTAAAGTTTATACGCTCGCTTGAGGTAGTTTTTGGGGAGTCGATTCAGAGCTGAGTCGGCTAAACGACAGATGGAAACAGATTAGCCGACTCAGTTCTGCCGCAGCGAACATTCACGTCACGTGACTGATCAGCTGTTTCCGCTCCGGACAACATGTAACATCGCTAAAACTAGTTGGCATGACAGAATAAATACAACTTGCCCGATAGCAACACATACCTGAAATATTCTCTCCATTTTGCCGAGATGTCTGTTTTCAAACGCTACTTCCTGTTTACTGTGGAAGTGCGTAACGCTGACGTCTGACGTATGGCGCTGACGTGTGACGTAATGACGCTGACGTCTGACGTAGAGACGCTTTGCGTGGCATTGCAGATGCGCTTCAAGCCAGTTTAATGGAAACACTTCTGATCCTCATAATTTTAATTTACATTTTAGCGAAATTTTCTAAAATTCGCTCAAAAATCGAATTTAAATTGGATGGAAACATAGCTACTGTCTTCCACTGGTACATTTTCATCTTTAAATCACTTCTTGGTCTGCTGCCCTCATACATCTCCTCTACATGTCTCTGTGTGAGTGCAGCTACAGCGTGCGCTCTCAGGACATGATTACCTGCAGTGTTCCGTCAGTGAGGACTGAACTTGGCAAAAGGGCCTTCTCCTACTCCGCCTCCTGGAATGTCTTACAAAAAGATCTGAAGCTCTCGACCTTCACTTCTCTAAATGGCTTTTAAAATCTGTTGGAATCCTGGCAAAAACCAATGCAGACGTGTTCCTGTTACTGATTACTGCTACTGATTTTCTACATCCATTTTATAATGTTTTTGTTAAATATTTTGTTTTTAATTTTGTAAAAAAAAATCTGTATTTCTCTTTTATGTTTGTCTATTGTTGATTGTTTAAGGAAATGTCTACTGTTACTGTTGTCATCATTCTTTAGTTTGTAGCAGGTCGCTCTTGTAAATGAGTCCTCGAGGCTCAATGAGATTAACCTGATGAAATAAAGGTTGAATGAGTGATATAACAGAAAAGGATGTGTTCCACTCTTATTTTATTTATTTACCTTTGTTCTTGGTCTGTGTCATCTTTGTAAATCTCGAGTTCAGGCCAGTGCAGGAGGAACATTTGGCAGCTTAAAAAAAAAAAAGAAGTTGTTACAATTCCTTTATCAGCTGCAAACCTACAGAAATAATCTAAGAAATCAGCTTTTTCTTTTTCAACACCCAGTGAGATCTAAAACAGATCAGAACTGTTTTGAGCACACATATATATATTAATACTTGTTATAACATATTTAGCTTTAAACAAGTAATAGACTGTATATATTGATTCACTTAACACATCATTTATAGAGTATACACAGCACGCTACACACACACAGAGTGATGGAAAGTAACAAAACCTGCAAAGTGCAGCTTTGTTCTCTTTTAGTGATATTTCTTTATTTCTGTTAAGAAGAAAGCATTTGAACATTACATGGACACAAACATATTTTTGGCACTAATGGAACCTCATAAAAAATACAATATACATTTTTATACCATATCTGTCTCAAATATTCCAAATAATTTATCACATTAAAGCTGGGGTATGTAAGATTGTAATGTAGTCTGTAACTTTTCAAACAATATATATTTTAACATATTTCTTCACTCTGTCACTAGATTGATGTTAGAGAGGTAATCTCTGAAAAAACTAAAAAAAAATATTGTCCCCTTGCTTCTCCAGGTGGTAAATAAGCATTTCTAAAAAGAAAAAGTGACCCGCCATTTTCCAGCCAATAAAAACAAAGTTTGTAACCAGCCAATAAAAACCGAGCTTGAATTTGAATCAGCCAATAAAAACAGAGCTTGAATTCAAATTTCAACAGACCACAAGGGGGCAGAGCCATATATGGCTCTGAGGGGGAGGGATCAGAATGCTTTGCTTGTTGAAATTTTTTCTAAGTGCTGCTGTTCTACAGAAACTGCAGACTGAACCTTTAAATTGGGCTTTTTTACACTGTTTGTATGTTGCAGCAGGAGCTAACGGTTAGCTCGCTAAGCTAGCTTCGTTTTTTCTTACCTTGAAAGCTGTGTGTCTGCTACTTCCTGTTGTAGTGAAAAAGACGTCGGTTTTAAAAAGTCTTCTTGTTGTAAAAAGTCTTCTTGTTGCAAACAATAAATCATCCGTGTTTTTAATTCATGTCGAGCACGAGCTGCTTGGTACAAACCGTGTTAAAAACACAGCAGGCGCAGTGTTGCCAGATAGAATCCAGGTTTTCCAGCCCAAAAATCTGTTAAACACCGCCGAAAAACCGCCCAATCAGAAAGTGTCACGTGACACATCACATACAGCAAAGCGGGGGGGGGGATAAGAGTTAGGTCCTCTGGATGGGTTAAAAAATTGTAGAAACGCTTCTTCTTTTATCCAACAGACTTTTTCTTTTTTTACTTCTGTATTTACAAAAAAAATTATATATATATATATATATATATATATATATTATATATATATATATATAAAATCACACACACACAGTACCCCCAACTCCTGTAAAGATATATCGGTGTTTATTTGTTCAATGTGATTAATCAAAACCAGTTAAATGTGATCATTGGTGCTCTTTATTAAGAAAATCAACATGTCACATTTCAGGAACTGATTATTATAGACACATTAAATGTTCACTAATGAATATTTCTATATTTATCATCACAGTAATAGTGTTACACACATTATTAGTTGTTAACACTCAAAATTAGTGTTTACCTATACTGTAACCTAAACATTTAAGGAATAAACATTTTTATTAATCACTTTAAAAGTTATAAATGTTGTCTTTGGTGCATGTTTGCTTTCCAAATATATGTCCAAATGTCATTCACACGGTGTGTGTGAATGACAGGCATAAAACACTTTGTAAAACGGTGCTTTATGAAGTTCAGTCCGTTTCCTTCTATCAGTTGACCGGCAGTTCTGCCACATCCAATATGGCGGCCGCTCTGACGTACCGCCGCTACGGACCAGCCCACTCAACGAGGCGTCCACTAACTGCCTCACCAGTTCTCTGTTGGGATCGCCCTGGCAGATGACAATAGCCAATCAGTGATGGAGAAAGGTCAGAGGAGCTTTGCTATGAAATAATGATGAATGATTGTTTGAAATTCATTTAATAGTTAACTCAGAAACCGCCGATCTGACTCCAAATCCGCCCAAATTATCACCACCCGCCCAAAGCTATTTTTAGCCGCTAAGTAGAGAGTGAAAACCGCCCAAATGGCGGTAAACCGCCCAATCTGGCAACACTGAGCAGGCGTTGTGTTAGACAGACCTGACATGGGTCCTCCTGACAAGATTTAGCGGACCTATTTCCGCCTGCGTAAAACTGTGTCATTGTGACTAGTCAAAATTATAATTCAAGATATCTCGTACGTCATTCTGACTAGTCATAATGTGAATTCTAGATATCTTAAATAGAAACGCCGTCTACATGATAAAATATTTAAGATATCTTGAATTCATTTAAAGATATCTTAAAAGGAATTTTGACTAGTCATAAGTACAGTTCTAGATATCTGAAATTGATTTATGACTAGTCATAATAGCTATTTAAGATATCTTGAATTACATTTTGACTAGTCATAAATACATTTTGACTAGTCATAAATACATTTAAGATATCTTAAATGATGATGTAATTTAAGATATCTGTAATTGTAATTATGACTAGTCAAAACTAAATTTGAGATATCTTGAAAGCAAATTATGACTAGTCAAAATTAACTTAGAGATATCTAGAATTGTATTTACGACTAGTCAAAATTCATTTCAAGATATCTTAAATTGAAGCCTCCATTCAACTCAATGGAAAATCTGACGTCATTTTGACTAGTCAGAATGTAATTAGAGATATCTCAAATACGAATTTTGACTAGTCAAAATGTAATTCAAGATATCTTGAATAGCTATTATGACTAGTCATAATTCAATTTCAGATATCTGGAATTGAAGTGCCGTGAATCCGATTTAATGTTAAAAGGGCTTGCCATAGTATGTCGTGTTCTGTCCTCCCGCCTCTGTGTTTCATAAGAAATAAGTGTTGCTGCCATGTCAATTTTGATTTTGTTATTTAAATAAATAGTTTGTTTATGCTTTGAGCTCCGCGAGTTTTGTCTGCATCTTGGGTCCAACCTCACCACAGACTATGATAGTTTACTCCCGAGGTCCCAAAATATTAACAGGGATGCTGACAGACATAATTTCTGATCTGAAGAAGGCATGAGCACATGATCATATCGATTTTTTTTTTATTTCTTTCTATTGACTTAATGACTGAACCATTATTTTGGGAAAAGTTTAAACCTTGATCAGTTATATTCTCTATTAAGTAATTTCAGGGGGAGAATAAGTAGGTATTTAATGTAAAAGTAGGTGTTAAATGGATTTACAGGGACAATATTATTACTGTACTATGTTCTCTGACAAGAGATATTTGTGCCCTTATTTTGTAGTGGCCGGGAGCAATCTCCTATTTGTTACTGAATTCATCAAAACGGGTTAAAGTGAATATTTTTGTTCTTTAAACCTATGAAGACTTGATGTAAAATATGGGAATTGTGATGTATATAGCAGGAGGTTGTCTTTGGTCTGAATGAATTGATAATACAAACTGAATCATCATTCATTTACATACGCTGGTGAAGATTCTCAGTTATCCAGGACATGGTAAATAAATAAAAAAGTTAAAAACAAAACAACTGGACTTTATTTGTACAAATAAAGTTCAGATTTCTTTTTAACTTTTTGGGGATCACTCATTTACATGTAACATTTATATGCAATCAAAGATTTCTTAAGTACTTTAGATGTTGAAAAACAAGTTGTGTCAAGTTCCCATTTTAACCATTTGCTTCAAGTCAGACTAATGCAACCTTTATCAATTAACCGAGTAAGACTGTGAGATAGCAAGATGAGATTTAATTACTTTTTTCTATTCTAGTACATCCCTGCATGTGTTCATATTTCCTACTCTGTTTACCACTCATTACCTTTTTACCCACTAAAAGCAAAGATGAATGCTGCCAATTAAAAGACAGCAATTCTGATCATCACAGCAATGAAGCTCCTCTCACGTATAACGTTTTAAAGCCCATTTTGCCTAATTATCATCAATTTATTTATAATTGCTGTATTTTATTGTGTTTTGACCATCTTGTTTTCAAACATAATGCAGCTACATTTTGGTTCTATTATAAGTTATGTTTCATATACAGCATGAATTCTGCTCAAACTTTTGTTTTTGTTCACCATCTTGCAGCAGGGTATTTTCCTTGCATTTACAATAAAACACAAAGATGTACACACATTCAGTCACAAAATTAGTAGCACATGTCTCATCTCCAGACAGTGCAGTGTAGACTTCTCTCTACATGTCCTGATGTATGTTCAATAATGCAGGTAGACAAATCTAACAAGGTTAAATCAAGTCCTCTGGACAGATTCTTGTTTGTTAAAATATTTCATATTTTATCCAAAAAGACCGAAGAGATCTTGTCAAACAAGCTGCAAAGTGAGGAAGGAGTGAAGAGGCAGGGACAGTATTTGAGAACTAGATGATTTAAAGATCTAATATCAGCCATTATTGCTACTCCTATTCTTGAGTCACTTAATTTCCCTCTAATGAAACCCTCACCCATCACTGAACATACTCATCATGTGCTACACCGAGCCTCTCTCTACCTATTAATACAAGGCTTATAGATGTCGACTGGCTTTCAGATGTGAGGGAAATGGGGAATTTTTGAGCTTCACAAATCAGATACAAGTGTTTAAAGAAGTTAATCAGCTGAAAAATGTCCCCATTGACACCATATATTGTGCACTGTCAGAAATGTTTACAAGGATTAGGTAGGAATACATTGGAGCACACATTTAGCATATCCCTGGGAAAGTTCCTCTGCATTTATTGTACAAAAAATGTGGATATCAAATGACTGAGAGCAAATTTTTGGCTGGCAAATTAATGAACTACATGTTTCAATTTGCTGTATATATTTTTTTTTTCAATGTTTAACCTCACTAACAGTTCATATGCACAGAAAGGAAACTAATGGGTTAGCATGACATAAGTTAGCATGTTTTACCTATTCAGGGTCTTTATATTTTATTAAATTGCTGTTTAATGTTCACATTATCCAGGCCAAGCTCTTTTACATGTAGATAAAAAAATTAAAAAATAAAACTCTGATTAAATGTTTGTTCATTTCCAGACCAAAACCAAAAAGTGCAAAAACTGACAATTACAATAACAAAAAGCGGTAATAAGTAATCAACATCTCTATTATAGAGTTTACCATTTAAAAACGAAATAATAGTGAACCACTTTTTTGTAAATAGTTTGAAAAGTTAAGGCCTTGGCCATCTCAGTATATGCCATTATTTTGTCTTTACTCCCTGAGTTTGAATGCAGCAGGTCAAAGCTAATGTGCTACGGTGTCTTTTTGAATGAATCTCCTATGTCATACCTGTTGTGAAATGTTAAGACCAGAATGCTACGAGTGGGGGAGGAACGAGAAAGAGGTAAAAAGTAAATTGGAGTTGAGGAAAAGAATGATAAACTTTTTCTTCTCCTCTATACCAATTACAAATCCATGCCATCTGACGTGGAAAAAGACAGGGATTGTTTAGGAAAGACGGGTTGGTAATGAGAGAGGGGAGTCAACATGGAAACATAGCAAGCCATTGTTACAAATATCAGAGCGGTACCCTCAGGAATTAAGTTGGTCTAGCTTGACCAAAAGCCCCTTTTGTCTTCAAGTCATGGTTTTGTTTCATGGACTTTGTTCAGGTGTTTAATTTCAGGTGAGGATGATCAGGAAACTGAGTTGTCATAGTTACAAAGCATGGAGATGTTCCACAAAAGGTCACATCCACATGTGTTGTTTCCTCAAACCCAAGAAGAGTACATGTATATATTTCTTTGGTGGAAATAAACCAACTAAACAAAGTATTTTTAAAAGGCTTTAGAAATTATTTTTTACCAAGTGACTAAATGTGGCAACTTGATTTGTTTGTGTGTCTTATGTAGGAATTATGACCCCTCTCCACAACTTTATCTTCATGTCTTAATTGAACAGTGGCTAGCCACGCTAATCTCCAAGGCTTGTGTACAAAACAGTACTGAAAGATGCTGCAAATGAAAGACTTATCTTAATCCTCTTCCTTCTAAAACATTAGCCTTTCAGATCAGGACTATTCAGGCCAAAGAGTTTTGAGAGTGAAAGAAGGAAGAAAAAAGTATGTTAAAGCAGACCTGAAACATCCTTTTTTAGACTAAATGTATTTAGGACAAAACCTGGCAGGTCATTTTGAGAATATAATAAATATCTATATATTATTGATTATTCACAGAAAAAAAATTGCCTAAAGTACAAATTGAATAATAGGCTCCAGCATTCATCAATACTTGTGTCTCGGGTGTACCATGTTCCCCTGACAAGCCATGAACACCTGTCTCTCTAATCCCACCAATTAACCTGGAGACTATCAGCTAGCTTGTGTTACAGCCAATGTGTCTTGCTCATTCTTTATTCTGGCGCGTCAGCTTGTGCAATTGTCTAACAAGAGTAACCTAATCCTCCACTTCTATCCACTCCCAGAGCTGAAAAGGGAAAAAAGACACAACTGAAAGAGAAGGGTCTTGTCGTCTGTCAGAGCTTGCAACTGTTCCCTTATCCAAAGCTACTGTCCATCCATCCCATTTTCACATTCATATTCTTGGTATGTAGTACACAGTCTGAATTAGCCTTCAATAAAGTCTGTATTCAAGTCACAGATGTAGTGGCTGAATTATATAGGGCAGGTATTAAATTGAGTGATTTATTTTTCTGAGATGGAAACCAGACTATAGCCTGGAGCCTGTCATGTGTTTGACTGCCCACAGTCTATCCTCTAGTTTGAGCCAGCACTTATTTTGAACAGGGTTGTGTCCCCACTGACCACACTCATCCGGATCAATCTCCAGAATATTGTGTTTAAAACAAACCCTCAGGTTGATATCAAGCATGGAAAAGCTCCCTGAAGACGGGAGTGAAACGGGAGGAGAACAATGCAAGTACGTGCTACCAGACCACTTGCTACACACCAGACAAGGTGTAAATTTATTGTTCTTTCTTTGCCTTTAGGCAAGAATGATTAGCCACAAAGCTTGAACTGCTTTTTACTTGATTCCACAGATGTCACTGTAAAACTAATGAGATATGTTGCAAAACAAAGGAGTACAGATGAAGGTTGTCTGTGAAGAGGTCTTAGGGGAATGACTATTAAAGAAATTGGCAGGACAGCTTTAAGGTCACTGATGGTAACAATGTATTGATCAGTCTTCCCACTCTCCTATTTCTTTCAGTTTAGAAAATAGATTGTGAGAGAAACACTGGAGGAAGTAAAATGCTTTATTTAATCTTTGTTTCGATTTTGTAGTGCATTATACCAATTTAGGAATTGAAGTGAGGAAGAGAAACAAAAGAATATGATTCCATTCACCAGATGGTAAATGAGAAAACCCCATCTATCCATCCAATATCCTTACCTGCTTCTTCCATTTTGGGTCACAGGGGTTGCCAGTGCCCATGTCCAGCAATCACTGTGCAAGGGGCTGGGTACACCCTGGACGGGTCTCCAGTCCATCACAGGGCCACATAGAGACAAACAAGAAAAACAACCATTCATTCTCTCACTCTCACCTAGGGACAATTTAGAGTTATGAATCAGTCTAACATGCATGTTTTTGGTCTGTGGGAGGAAACCGGAGCACCCGGAGAAAACCCACACATGTAAGGAGAGAACATGCAAACTCCACCCAGAAAGGCCCCAGACCGGGATTTTAACCAAGGTAACCTGCTCACTGAGAAGCAGCAGCTCTTAAGCCTGGTTTTTACTTCTTGTCGCACGTCTTTTACCCCCTGTTGAGTGCCCAGCGATGACGTAATTGCCTGTGTGTCACCGACCGCATTTGAGTGTTTACACTTTGAAAAGACTGGGGGATACATTATAGTGATCCCTCCCTCTTCCCTCCCACTGCATACGTTGGCGAGTTTCTCAGGGTCTCCGCTCGCTTTAAACACGCATTTTTACACATAACAGCGGAGTTTTCTTTGTTTTAAAAGCTGCGCGCATGCGCGATCCTCTTCATTTTGTCAACTTCACACACGCATGCTTTAGCTCCTGTGTGCACGCGCGTGTCCGTAAATGTATATATATACATATATATA
>JBBPBX010000801.1:93827-105679 GCA_038048925.1 Garcialebias charrua
TTCAGCTGAAAGTTCACCCATGCAAATGAACCCACCCTCTATAGGGAAGAATTTGTGGCCATGATAATACGGTTGATTAATTAAAAAACTTGAAAAGTCCTTTCTAAATTAAGATCTTTGAAAATTTCTGAAAACTAGTGAAAAGGTTTTGTTTAATTGGAAAGGTTAACCAAGAAAAATGTGTCTCTCACTAGAGGGATGCAAAGTTTATAATGCACTTGATGATGAATGCAACATTTCCAATCACAGGAGCTGTAACAGCTGCTGAAACTTGTCTTTTCATGAATGCTCATGCACCTGAGTTTGCTTTTCAGTAAATAACACAACAATTTCAAGATGTGGGCTGTGCAACTTTGGTTCAGCATGAAAATACATTATTATAAAGCCTTATTGTGTAAATATGATGAAAAAAAAATACATAGGCACATTCAAAAAGTGCTACCATTTATGTGTGAACTGTGAAGACCAGGAGACAGAACATGTTGATAAATTATTTGGATTTGGCTGGTTCTGGATTTTCAGAGAGGCTTAAGATGAGCTGGAAAGTTAGAATTATTGTTGGCAAAGTTCATTTGATACCAAGGGGGTATGGTGCCATGTTTAAATCTTTAATCTCTGCTAAGGCTCTTGGTCACTTTGGCAATGAACTTCAGAGGGCAGAGGGTTCTACTGTTTAAACAAGACCCATTTACCTTATCAGGTCTTAAATCTTAAGCCTTCCAGCTCACCATCTCCCAACTATCCTTTCATGCATAGCACCAGCTTTCATCTGATAAAAAAGAGCAGGTGTTCACTTCAATGATACACTTCAATACCCATCTCTTATCAGCGAGCCTGCATCGATTTCTTTGGTTTCACATTGTGTGTATGTCAACATGCAACTTATGTGTCATTAAGTCATTTGAGGTGCTTACAGGCTGCCTTATAAGATACTATCAAGTTTGCACAACTTTGTTTGGATGAGAAAAAAAATTGATCTCTGACCTTTAACGTAGCCTGAAAGCAAATGCAACAACCATATCCATTTGCGTCTGCTTGATGACATAGATAAAGCCGACGCCAGAAGCTTAAAATCATATCTGCTGAGATCGTGTTTAATTAAATCAACACAAATTCACCCCAGGAAAAAGATATTGAAAATAATCCTAAGTAAAAAGGACAACATGCCCAGTTTATAGCTAATAACATCTTTATAAAAATCAAGAGCTTATTTTAACTAAATACACAAAAGTCAAACTCTTTTATAAGTGACCCGTCTCTAACCTCTGCGCCACCACTCCCCCAAATATAAATCAATAATAACTTAATTATAATCACTTCTTGGTCTGTTGCCTTCATAGAGCTCCTCCTACATGTCACTTTGTCATTGCAGCTAAAGTGTGCACTCTCAATACATACAGTAGTTACCTGCAGTGTACCCTCAGTGAAGACCAAACTTGGCAAAAAAGGCCTTCTCTTACTCCTCTCCTGTAACCTGGAACACCTTAAAAAAAGATCTGAAGTTGATGACTTTGACCACTCTAAAGGATTTCAAACAACTATTAAGTTCATAGTAAAAACAAATGCAGACGTTCCTGTTTTTAGTATTTTACATTGCTTTATAATGGCAACGGTTTTTGTTTCGTTTTTATTACATTTATTTTATTTACTTTTTATTTTAGGTTTTTAAATGATTGTCTATTGTTGTCTGTACCTCACCTGTGTTCTTTGTTTAAAAGAGGTCTCTCTTGTAAATGAGTCCTCAAGGCTGAACGAGACTAACCTGTATGGTTGCATGAATGAAAAAAGTCAATTTAAACAATCAAATGTAAAAAAAAAAAAATGTTTTCTAACACTAAACTCCGACCTGCTGAGATAATTTTATAAATAGATCCTTTTGAACCCTAAACCGTTTTGGAGAAGTCAATAAACCATCAATCCATTATCTTTTACCTGCTTCTTCCATTTTGGGTCACGGGGGTCACCGGTGCCCATGTACAGCAATCATGTGCGAGGGGCAGGGTGCACCCTGGAAGGGTCGCAAGTCCATTACAGAGCCACACAACCATTCACTCTCTCACTCTCACCTAGGGACAATTTTAGAGTAACCAATCAGCCTAACATGCATGTTTTTGGTCTGTGGGAGGAAACCAGAGTACCCAGAGAAAACCCACACATGCACAGAGAGAACATGCAAACTCCACCCAGAAAGGCACCCAGACCGGGATTTGAACCAGGGACCTGCTCTCTGGGAGGCAGCAGCTCTACTAGTTGCGCCATCATGCTGCCAGTCAATAAACCAATAATTTATTGGTTTATTGACTATCTGTAATTAAATTTAAAAATATATAATAAAAAAAAAAAAATATATATATATATATTTAATTACAGATACATTTCTCAATGGAATGATTTTCGGACATAATCACTTCCCATTTCCCTACCATGTAGGTAAATCCATTTTAACAGTATGAAAATACAGAAAGGTGACATTCTGGGAGAAACACTGAAATGCTGCAGACATTGCACATTCAACATGGTGTGATTTAAGATGAAATACAACCTGGTATAGTACAGCAGTAGAGGTGGAATTATTTTCTGTTCGTTGTGATCTAGTATAAGTCTGTATTTGGAAGGCGGGATGCTTTAACACGCCCACATCACTGATTTATTTTCTAAGGAGCTTTGGCCTGATGTGGGAGAACAAGCATAGTTTCACTTATGTGTAATGATTGTTCTTTTTTTTTTTTTTTCTTCAAACAGCCTTATTAACACTTGTGAAAGTGACAGATTAGCGTCTTTCTTCCAACTATGCATGGTGACATTATGTAAAGCCGTATTTATTTCCTCGACATGCATACAATTACCATGAGATGACATCAATGAGTTTAGTCCAAAGAGGTTGGCAGCAGAAAAAGTTTATTTCTTGGAGAGCGTGAGACAGCTTTTATAAAAAATCTCTGCAACCTCTCCCATGGGTGATGTTTTCCAAAGTGGACTCGCTAAGGCGTAGCAAACAAGAGTGAATGCCCAGGCTGGACTGCAGGGAAAGGCAGATCAATAAGACAGCTCACCAACTCATGCGTATCGGCTTTGTGGAGATAGTCTTCTGTGGGCAGTTCTGCTTTGGAGACCTTAAATCACTTTTTTTTGGTAACTGTGTGTATGTGTTAGAGACATGTTGTGGGATGGTTGGCAGGGGTTGCTTATCAGCAATGGATCCTTGGACATAACGCATGTCATGCAGGGTGATGGTGTTCCTCTGAGGTGTGAGTTTTACAGACAGAGAGAAAGATGCCGAGGAGGAAAAGTTAACCTCATAAAGTTTATATGGTATAAATGAAATCAAACAAACCTGGCTTATTACAAGTGAAAAGTTGTCACCAGGAACAACCCAAGAAAAAAAAACCTTGTAAATTCTCAGCAATAGCTTGATGAAATGGAGAGAAAAAAAACCAACCTGCTTTTGATGAGCTGTATAAAATCCATTCATCCATATATTTACCCGCTTCTTCCTTTATGGATCATGGGGGTTCAATGGTGCCCATGTCCAGCCATCACTGAGCGAGAGGAAGGTATACCCTGCACAGTCCGCAAGTCCATCAAAGGGCCAAGAAACATTTACACAATCACTCACACCTAGAGACAATTTAGAGTTATCCCAATCAGCCTAACATGCAACTTTTTGGTCTGTGGGAGGAAACCAGAGTACCTGGAGAAAACACATGTATGCATAAAGAGAACATGCAAACTCCACCTAAAAGGGTCCTTGGCCAAGATTCTGTTTGGTGACTTTCTTGCTGAGAGGCGGCAGCTCTACTACGGTAACTGCACCCCCATGCTGCCCCTGTTTAAAATCACAGAAGATATTTGAGAAGTAAGAGCAGAGTGGCTTCTGTCCTAGCCATGGAACAGTGGACCACATCTTCACCCTTACTGAGTAAGGGGAATTATTTTATTTATAAAATGTGTTCTTTTTTAAAGAAAATACAATACAGAACAAGCCCATAAATGATAACATACAAAATGTAAAAAAATGAAAGGTAGCAGAAATAAGAAAAAAATCTTATTATTAGGGATGCACCGATCCACATTTCTCACTTCCAATCCGATACCGATACTTAAGAACTGGGTATCGATCGATACAGATACTTTTCCGATCCGATACTGTTCAGGTATGTGAATCTATAATGAAATATTTGTACTGAGACTATAAAGTTATGTGTATTTTGGAATGTTTTCTGGACTATAAAGACTATACTGTACTGTTAAAGTTTGTGAGTTTCCTGTTGTGAGTGTCTTCATTGGTTTTAACTCACATAATGTTAAGACAGCAGTCACAGAATATGATGGAACACAAGTGCTCTTTGAAGCTGGATCGGAAATATTGGCAGGTTGGATCCAATATCCGACACTTAAATTATGCTGGTATCGGATACCGATACTGGATCGGATCTGCCCCATCCCTACTTATTATATATGCCCCTTTTTTTTTTTTTTTTCAAATAATCAGTTCAAACAATAATAATCTTCCAGTAACAGAACAAAATGAATAACTCTTTCTAATTTTTCTAACTAATAAAATACATATTACGCTACTTCATTTTTTTTTTAACAATTCAGTTTTGATCATTTTCTTAAATGTAAACATTGACTTGGCATTTTTAACTTCATTCTCCAAACCATTCCACAATCCAATTCCCTGGAATGAGGTAGACCGTCCCTTCAATCATGGATCATGGAAGTTTGCTTTTCTAGTCTACTTGTGTTTTGTGGATCTAGAGAAGGCTTATGACCATGTTGCTTGAGACATTCTGTGGGGTTGCTGCAGGAGTATGGGGTGCCTGTGTTGCTTTCAAGAGCTATCTGGTCTTTGTATAACCAATGTAGGAGCTGTGTCTGCATTATTGGCACAAAGTTGAGCTCATTCTCCGAACAGGTTGGACTCCGACATGGCGGTCCCTTCTCTCTGATCCTGTTAGTGTTCATGGACAGGATCTTGAGGTGCAGTCCTGGAGAGGAGGGTGTCTGGTTTGGGAGCCTAAGGGTCTCATCACTGCTTTATGTGGATAATGTGGTTCTGCTTGTGTCCATAGGCCAAGAACTTTTGTGTGCACTGGGGCAGTTCCCTTTCAGTTCGGTCTCTCGGTGCAACATACTTGCTTTGGGAAATGCGCCCCCGCGCTTTTACCTGAAGGAATACATTCACGCCTTTTACGGCAGGGGGCGTCACCCCACGCCAGAGGTACCGCCCTTTAGGTACTTAGGCGACTGACGCCCGTCCATCTCCCTCTTTTTTGCCCTTCACCTCGCAAAACCTGAACTACCTCTCTTCGCGGGACTTCTCTGCTGCTCCATCGCTCAACTTGAAGTGAGCTCGCTGCCTACACAGAGCGCACAGATAATTTTTCCCTGCGTACTGCTGGACTAGCGAAAGCTAGCCCAGCACACTTCTATAACCTCGAAGTTTTCTTCTCTCCTCTCTCCATAGGTTGCTTCGCTCAACGCCGTTATAACTGCGCCACAACCGCTACCTCGGCTAACACAAACTTAGCGAGCTAGCCAGCGAAAGCGACATGACGGAGGAGACACTCGAACAAAGAAGAAAAAGGATTCTGGAAGGTCTCGCTCGCCTTGTCTCGGACATGCCTCCGGAGAAGGGAAAGCAAAAGACAAAACTTCAAAGGAAAGCCAGCGGGACGGCGAGCCCAACCTCGCGCAACTGTCCCAGCGGCTGTAGATTTTCCCTCGCAGCGACGGACACCCATGAGGCCTGTCCAGTCTGCCTGGGTATATTTCATGCAAGACAAGCTCTGGACGCGCCCGACTCTTGCCCACACTGCAGCCAGATGCTGGACGCGGTGCTACGGCAGCGCATGGACCTCGTGGCTAAGGCCATGGGAAGCTCAGCTGGTCCACAGGACCCAGACACCACGGAGACCCTCACTCCGACACCAGAGCTCGAACACATGGCTCTACACGACAGCACGCACGTCGAATGGGGCGACAGCCCTGACCCGCTTGCTCCCATGGTGGACCTAACAGTCGAGTTCGACACCAGAGGCATGATGAATGAAGACGAGATCTCCATCTCAGCCTCGGGCGAATTTTCAGCGGAGGAACCAGAACTCGAGATCGAGGATCCGGGAGAGCACCTCCCCAGGACCTCGATACCTGCACTCCCTGAAACGGACTTCTCCATCCCGGCCCTGTTCGACCTGTGCCACAGAGCGGCGGACGCGTTGAACATCCCCTGGCCGGAGCCCCCACCTCGCCAACAGGTCACGAGGCTGGCGGGGAACTATTTTTATTCAAAACAACAGGCTGCAACAAGGCAAAGGATGCCCGTGTTCCCAGACTTCCTCACGGAACTGACCCGCACCTGTCCTCAGCCACGAGCACCCATGCTTCTCCCCCTCTCACTGTTCCTCGACGTGGAGGGCATGGATCAGGTGGGAATAGCCATCGCGCCTCAGATTGAGGACACGCTAGCGTCCCACCTAGCTCCCAGATCATCAGGAACAAAGCCGACTCTCCCCAGCAAAGCTTGTAGAGCCTCAGCGTCGCTTCTCGAGAAATGCTACAGAGCTCAAGGACTCGCGGCACGCGCCATGAACTCGTCAGCGATGATGCAGGCTTACCTCACAGAAAAACTCCAACAACTGTCAGGAAACCTCGGATAAGCAAGCTGCTGCCGAACTACTGGACGAAGCCCGCAGAGCTACAGACTTTGTCCTTCGTATGATGGGTACAGCTGCTGTGGCTCAGGGCAGAGGTATGGCGGAAGTGGTCATCGCGCTCCGCCACCTGTGGATGACGCTGACGGATTTACCAGAGGGACAAAAGGTGCCTTTTCTCCACCACTCGATAGAAGCGGAGGGACTTTTTGGCCAGACTTTGGAGCGAATCCAAACCAAGCTGGACCAAAGGCGCAGGCAGGCTGAAGCTCTCAGGGTGAAGCTCTCAGGGTTTTATCTCTAAAACTAAACCGAATGCACAGCACCGCAGGCGGTGCGGGATGGTCGACTGCCCCACTGTTTTTAGTTTTGTTTTGATGTGCCGCACGTTACTTTCACTTTTGCAGCTTAATACATGTAATATTAACTAATAGTTTTGGTTTTCCTGTGATTTATCTGCAGTATGATAAATGGTAGTCCAGCATAATGTGCACTCCCAATGTTTTGTTGGTCTTTTTATTACTATTTTTTTTGTAAATACTAAATGACTGGTTTTTTTGGGGTGTGTTTTTATTTATTTATTTTTGCATCTTAAGATCCTATGACATAATCAACTACTTGAGTTCTACTCAAGTTTTATTATGTTAACATTGAGTTAAAATGTATGTACTCATTCAACCCCTAGTATCTGGGCATCTTGTTCAATAGTGATAGCATGATGAAGTGCAAGATGGATTGAAGCCTCATCCTCCATGATGAGGGCATTGCTTTAGTCAGTCGTGCTGAACCAGTGCTAGCCAGGACTCTCTTGTAAATGAGTCCTCGAGGCTCAATGGGATTAACCTGCCTAAATAAAGGTTGAATGAAAAAAAAAAAAAAAGAAAAAAAAAACGAGTTGGAAGTCTAAGCTTTCTATTTACTGGTCTGTCTAGATTCCAACTCTCGTCTATGGTTGTGAGGTTTAGATTATGGCCCAAACAACGAGATCCTGGATACGGGCAGACAGACAGACGGACACTTTATTTGAGGAAAAAAAACTATTTTGACGGACTAACGATCTGCTGCCAACATAACCTTTTGCTTTGTCATACCCGGGCACTCAAATAGCTGCCCAACACACACCCCTCTTGAGGTTGTGTCTTCGTTTGGGCTAGGTATATATTTTGGGCTTCCTTCACATGCTTGCTGAACTCAGTTTTTGAAGATAGGACGAGGAGCTCCATTATTTGGCGGGAGCTTGAAGGAAAGCCACTGCTCCTCCACATCAAAAAGACTCAGTCAAGGGGCATCTGATTAGGATGATTCCTGGACACCTTCCTTTAGAGGTTTTCCAGGCACATCCCAGTGGTAGGAGGAAGTTCCAGAAGTTTCTGAAGGGATTGTATATCTTTGCTGGCCTGGAAATGGCTTGGAGTCCTCCAACACAAGCTGGAAAGTATCACTGGGAAGAGGGATTGTCTAAGTTTCCCTCCTCGACCTGTTGCCTCTGTGACCCGACTACTGATAAATGGTAGAAGATGGAGATGTAGACTCTTGAGGTTCCAGTTTCACAAGTGTTGCATATTCTGTGCAGATTTATTAACAAGAAAAAAAAAAGGATAATTCAATATATGTCTTCCTTTTGGCCTCCTTGGATTTCCAAAGAGCCAAATTCTGCCTGTAAGCTTTCTTATTGGATGATCAAACACAACCCTTTCTCATATGTGTATTTTTACATGTCATAAGTCAGGTCTGCATTTATTTATTTATGTGACAATATGTTTCACAATCTACTTTTCTGTTATTGGATATTTTATGGTCACAAGTGAGATAGTCCGCAACAGACCAAACATTCACATTCCCTATCTCTTCCTGTGCCTCTCACAATCTCTACAGGCCCTCTCATAATAAAACAAGCAGGCCCCGCTCACATAGATGCATTACGTCTGTCCTTATCTCGGTGCATAACAGTGAATTGTGTTTAACTTTTATTTAGAGAAGTGTTGTGACATGGAGCCTTTTTGCAAATGAAACCCAGATATCACTTTGTATGAAAAATTCAGTGAAGGATGGTCTACACAAGATAACTATTATTTATTTTTATTTGTATGTGAACTAGTGCCAAAAATCTACTTTTCATGTATGACATTAAACAGGAGCCCCCACTGATTTGAAAAACAAAAACACCTAGACTTGTCTCTGTGAAAAGCAAACTCCACAGATTTATGATTTTGTCTTGGAGCAAGTAAAGTGTACTTGGAGATTATGAACCATAAGCATATACAGGTAGTCCCCGACTTACGACGGATATCAGTTCCTACGTGATGCTGTATCTCGAATTTCAACGTAAGTCGGAACATACATAAATACTGCACCATTACTTTATTAATAAGTACTTCGCCTATCCTAACAAAGTACCCTACATACCCTACATAATTATCAAAAAACACATACATTTGGAGCCATAATGAAGGAAAAAAAGAGTTAATAACCTACTGGTATGCTGGTGAAGCCGTTTTCCTTCGTCCATCCGTCCCTCCTCTGTATTCTCCATTCGTTTACATTGTGAAACCGCCATCCATAAAACAGCTACTTTTCCACAGCTGCTGCCTGTCCAGCTTGCTCCAACAAGTTTAGTTTTGTTTTTTGAATGTCCAGAGGACCAGACTTAGCTTTTTTTAGAGAGTACAGAGAGTAGAGGGCAAGTTGTAGCCTCCGCAGCTAACTGGTATGCTGGTGAAGCCGTTTTCCTTCGTCCATCCGTCCCTCCGCTGTATTCTCCATTCCGTTTAAGACGTAAAACCACTGTTCAGCTCCCAGCTCATGTATCCGAGTGCAGCAACCTCTGATCGGACTCGCTTCGTCCAAACCCAGCCTCCTGCTCTCTGGAGCTCCGCCTGAGTCCAGCTCTGTATCCCTCCACCGTATCCCTCCGCCGGGCCACCTGTATTTTCCACTGAATAGTGGAAAACTACTGAGTGCTCGCGCTTCTGCCGTCAAGCTACGTCAAGCTACTGCTTCTGCCATCAAAACCGGAAGGAACTCGGAACACGGCTTTTCAAAATAAAAACAAACAAAAAATTAATGAGATGTGTGACGTAACCGCGAAATGTCGTAACTTGAGACCGTAACCGTAATGTCGTAACCCGAGGACTACCTGTATTTTACTCAAAACAAGTCACTTAGTTTTTGTGTCTGCAGATGAAAATGAAACCTTCAATTTTTGCCATGTCCACAGAACACAAATTTAAAGTTAATGCTTTTCAACTGGATGGGTGGTGGTTACTGTGTACAAATTGCTTTGTCTTGGGCCAAAGGGACAAGATTCAACAGTTAGTTTTCCTGGAAAGCAAGAAATATTTTCTCTCATTTATTACATATAATTTTTAGTCATAGCTTTGTGGTTTTTGTCTTTACAGTTTTATATTTGTAAGCCCATTTCTTAAAATTTGCCAAAATGAAAGACTAGAGCTATAAAAAAAGTTACAAGGTTAGTTACTAAGTAGTGCAGAACTGGTTGTTGCCTGATGAATGTAATGCAATGTAATATGAGTATTTTATAAAAATATTTTCTTCCTTTTTTTTGTCTGTTCTCTGTTGAGGAGTCACCCCAGAGTCATCCTCCTCCATCTCACTCTGACCTTTGTGGCCTATGTCCTCAGGCTTACTGTCTCTAACTGTGTTCATAAGTATTGTATTTTATAAAAACTATGACAATATACCCTTCAAAGATTTTCTTTTTGTGTCCAGTAGTCAGAAAAATACAACAAACATTCAAATTGTGTTCATGAACATGTAATTCCTCTCTGCTGTTCTATTTTAGGGTGTTGTAGACTAGACTGAGGAACAGCTTCTACCCTGAAGCGGTTCGACTCATAAATCCCTAACCAGGATAATCACTGTAAGGAAAAAATAAATCACTGTAATGCCACTTTAATTGGTAATGTGTGGCTTATCTATGTTGCTGATCTCATGCTGCTCATTATCTTATGCTGCTGTATTCATTCAAACCCATCTGCTCACCACAGACTCATGCTCGGTTTGCTGTTGTTTGCCATAATATTTTACATTATTAGTGTGTAGTGTATATCTTAGATCTTTTAGCATACTGTTTGGCGTTCGTTTGGCATATATCTTAGTATATATTGTACATCCTATTATACTCTTTCTTTTTACACTTTATATGTTTGCTATTTTGGGGTGTAACTGGGACCCTGAGTACATAATTTCATTCCACTTCATGTACCACATGTGATGTGAATGACAATAAACTTGACTTGAACTTGTAACATCAAGCTATTATCAACATGTTCAACTCAGCCAACTACATTGCTGTAATTTTTACTTTTTGTCTCCTCACCCTGCACCCTTTCCCTGACATTTTAAAATCCAGATCAACCTGTGCATTTTCTTTCACTATCATTCCAGATGTCATGTGTAAGATTATTTTTAGGGGTGCATCGATTTATCTGCCCTGATTTCCTTATTTTGGGAAATCGGAAGAAACTTGGTAAATGGAGCTTACTTATACAGTATAGCGCTTTCCAGCCCCCGATGAGGGCCCCCAAAGCGCTTCACAGTACCAGCCATCCACCCATTCATACACACATTCATACACCGGTAGCGGCAGACTGCCATGCAAGGCGCCAGCCAGTCCTACCGGGAGCAACTCGGGGTTAAGTGTCTTGCCCAGGGACACAATGAGGTATGCCGTGACCGGAAACTTGCATGAGAAACCAATTTTTTTTTTTTAATTGTCTGAACTTCGTTTATATTTCAGAGCACTACTTCATGCAGTTAAAACAATTTTGTATTGTTTCTAGGATATTGTTCAAGGGTGTGTTTTTCAACAAAATAAAACTGGAAAATTGAAGGTGCATTGTGACCTTATAATCCTGACAGTGTCGCTTATAAAACAAAATCGTATCGGCCAAAATTTGAATTGGTAGGTCAGACTTTTTAGAAATCTGTGATCGACCAGAATACTGCAATCAGTGCACCCCTATTGAACACCTTTAATTATTGTTGTACATTCATTGTACATTCATGGAGTGTAATGACCAAGTGACTTCTAACAATTTACAATATTCTGTACTACGGTATATGTTTGTTATCCGTTACAGCTCACTAGGTATTGATGAGGTTTACACAGAATTTACAAACATGAAAAGTTAATTTAATCCATCCATTATCTTTACCCGCTTCTTCCTTTCCAGG
>JBBPBX010000801.1:106062-116062 GCA_038048925.1 Garcialebias charrua
CTGCCTCTGTTGTCCTGCCTGCTGCCTAGCTTCGCTGCTGTCCCATCAGTTTGTCAACATCAACAGTGAGTAGAAGTTGTTCTCTGTCTGTTTTTCATGTTGTCTTTGCAGTTCATTGTCCAGCTGAAAGTGCACATGTTCATTTTTGTGTTGCTTTAATTTCTACACAGCTCACATCGTGGACTTTCCTCATGGATGGACAAGTGTCCTCTCTGTCCTGCCTGCCTGCCTCCCTCCCACTAGCACCTCTGCATCTACACATTTCACCACACCAATCATGTAAGGACAAGATGTTTTTCATTTTCATGTTGTCTTTACAGGCAGTTCATTGTCCAGCTGAAAGTGCACATGTTCACTTTTGTGTTGCTGTAATTTCTACACAGCTCACATCGTGGACTTTCTGTTTTGATCTTACTGCCGTAGATTTCCATGACACACACCAAGCTGTCCTACATGAAGATGCCTGGATTTTTCAGACCCTGCACAGTGAGTGTCATGAAATAATTAACATTACATCTGTGTATTAGGTGAACAGCTCATCAAACATCCTAACATGCTTAAAGGTCCATTGACATGATTTTTTTTTACTATTCATAAAATTGCTCAAAATATATATATTTTAACATTTAAATATGTTCGTTTTTGAAAACAAAATGATAAATCACTTTAATCTTGCTTTAAAAGTGATTTTGAACTTCAAGCCGTGTTTCATCATGGGAAAACCGATTACACACGAACGCACCATCTGTGACGTAGTGAGAGGCAGAGGGCTCTGGTCTCTTTAATAGCGGACAATTTAAAACGATGAATTTATCAATCCATGTGAAGATTTGAGCTATTTGTCTTCATTTTGGGAAGCAGAAAATAGTTTGGGTTAGGGCTGGGCGATATGAGGAAAATATTATATCGCAATATTTTTTGGCTATATCACGATACACGATATATATCGCGATATCTCCAAAATCAATGAAAAAAATATTCAAAATTGATTAAAAAATGTCAACACTAAATTTGAACAAACTTAAATATTTTATTTTAACCATCAATTGCACACATAAATAAAAAGTACTTCAAGCAAAAAAGAAGAATAAATAATTTAAACTTGAAAAGGTGCTCTTGTGCTTTTAACATTAAAAAAATATTAAATCAAAACATTTAAGGCCTTTAAAATACAAAAACAAAAGTGTAAACAGTGGCCATAAAATTTACTGACCCAGAACAGTCACAGGTAACAACTCTCAACTATTTGCATGTGCTAGTAATTTTTAACAACAAACCACAAACTGTGCCAAGTTCAGGCAATGTCTGCAAAACCTCTGAACAAGAACAGATTTATCACAGTGAGCCTCTGTGTACTGTATCCGGTTTTATTGTGAAAGGGTCAGGGGGTTGTTTCCGGATTCACGAAGACGTTCTCTAAGTTGCTCTACAAAGTGTTGCATTGAATCCTTGTGTAAAAACACGACAGCCTCCACTCAGAAACGTGAACCGAGAGGTGGAGACATTATTAAATCAGCTGTTTATCATATATCGCTAAAGACACGGTCAGTCTCAGCTGTGGAAGAAGACGGCTAACGCGTTAGCCATCTTGTTAGCCGCTAAGGACCGTGTCTTTAGCGAAATGATAAAATGCTGATTTATTAATGTCTCCACCTCTCTCTGCGGTGCACGCACGACTAAATGAGCTCAGACCCGTGGTTTGTTTTAAGGAAGCAGCAGCTGTAAAAACACTTGGTTCTGCCGTTTCATCATGCTCCACTCCACTGTTTAAATGGTGAAAAAGATTCGTAGTTCCGACCTTTCTTCGGGATTATTTTCTACAAAAACATTTTTTCTGCCCTCATCTGACAATTTAATCCAAACTAGCTCAGAACATTGTTTTTCCCCCTCAGCGCTCTTCATATCTGCCGTGTTTACATGTTGTGCTGAAAGTCTCCGAAGCTCCGTCCTCCTGCAGCCTACAGGAAGGAGGGGGGCGAGTGGGAGCCCGCGCGACAGCAGGAGGATCCTCGATAAAGACGATATAGCCCTTTTAACCATCGTACATTTAAAATATCGCAATACATCGAGTATATTCGATATATCGCCCACCCCTAGTTTGGGTGATGGAACAAGAAACAACAGGATCTAATTTAGGTCTGATGCTGTATCAGACTGACCTTCATGTGGAGCTGCTCACACACGCGCACTGTGACAAGCCCAGAGCTCTGCACGGTGTAACGTCACAGATGGTGCGTTCGTGTGTAATCGGTTTTCCCATGATTAAACACGGCTTGAAGTTCAAAATCACCTTTAAAGCAAAATTAAAGTGATTTGTCATTTTGTTTGCAAAAACTATATATTTTGAGCAATTTTATGAATAGTACCGGTAAACTAATCATGTCAGCGGACCTTTAAGGACTTAATTTCATTTATTTAAAGTTAGGACAATGCATATTAATCAACATAACAGCAGTTAGCACCAATGTAAATACTGTATGCCGGAGTTAGCACAATAGCTAATTTTCATCCGTTGTCCTAAGGCAGGTAAGAATAAGAAACGTCCCATAAAACAAAAGAGCGGAGAAAAATACAAACATCACCTATATAGCACATAACACAACATAAAATTACAATAAAAATATGATGCCATAAGAAAATAGACAAAGTAATCTACACATGAGTGCACTTCTGATTAGTTTTCAGCCAAAGTTTCAGAGAATTTTTAAAGCTGGAGTAGGTGCCACAGTTCCTGATGGAAACTGGCAGTGTGTTCCATGACTGCGTGCCTCTGATGGACACCACCATTTGGCCAAATTTAGTCCTGCGCCGCTGCACATCACAATCTCCTCTGGTCAGTGCTCTTGTGTTTACTGTACTTGTTTTTTTACTTATAAAATATATTAAAGGAGGAGGAGCAAGTCCATTTAAAACTTTAAAAATCAGGCAAACGTCCATAAAAATCTGATAGCTATTAAAATCCAAAATTTTGTACTTATTTATGATGTTGCAGTAATGATACTGTATTGGCTTTTTGTCAAAAATTTTCAGTGTTTTCTTAAAAAGAGACTTTAGGGGCTTCATGACGATCTCTGAAGTGTGAGACCATGTAGTATAACAATAGGCTATATGGCTGAAGATCATGGCATGCATGTAAGCCTTTGCTGATTCTGTTGTCAGAGAAGGTCTTATATGTTTGAGAGAAGGTCTTATATGTTTGAAGTTTGCCAGATTAAGTTTAATTATATGTGAAATTCTCTTTACATGTTGCTTGAAATTTAGATTGGAATCAAAAATGACTCAGAGGTATTTAAATTGTTCAACCACATCTAATGTCTCGCCATTGACCAACACAGATGGATGCCCATCATCTGGTGGCAGCCGTGAGAAAAACATACAGACTGTTTTTTTAGTGTTGAGATGTAGACAAGAGTCCTGGAGCCAGTGAGACACCGGCATCATGGCACTAGAAAGCACAGCAGCAGCTTCATTTTTTGTTTTTCCATGAACATACAATACAGTATCATCTGCATATAATTGCATTTTTACAGTTTTGCAAACATTTGGCAAATCATTAACATATAGGCTAAATAAGATTGGTCCCAGTATTGAGCCCTGTGGGACTCCAGCTGAGCAGGTAAGAAAGGTAGATTGTGAGTTTTCTATTTGTACTGCTTGTTTTCTATCAGACAGATATGATTTCATCCAGCAGAGGGCACTATTAGAGAAATTAAAATGAGTTAGTTTAGCAAGAAGAATGTTGTGGTTGATTGTGTCAAAAGCACGTTTCAGGTCAAGGAACACAGCACCCACAAAGCCGCCCTGATCTAGAAGCTGTTTTAGATTTTCCAGAAGGTAACAGGTGGCTGTCTCTGTAGAGTGATACTTCCTAAACCCGAATTGCATGGGATGGAGAGAAGTTGGGCTTTCATTTAAATGCTCTGTTAACTGCAGAGCAACCAATTTCTCTGCAATTTTCGAAATGATTGGTAAAATACTTATAGGACTTCCCCTTGTTCAAACCTTAAGTCGTGACAAACTGAATTGGTGACTGGTCTGTTTTCTTAGGATTTACTGTTCATTGACATACTGGTGCTGGTCATACAAGTAGAATATCATGAAAAGGTTGATTTATTTCAGTAATTCCATTCAAAAAGTGCAACTTGTATATTATATTCATTCATTACACACATACTGATATATTTCAAATGTTTATTTCTTCTAATGTTGATGATTATAACTGACAACTAATGAAAACCCTAAATTTGATATCTCAGAAAATTAGAATATTACTTAAGACCAATAAAAAAAATATATATATTTTTAGAAATGTTGACCAACTTAAAAGTATGAACATGAAAAGTATGAGCATTTACAGCATCAATACTTAGTTGTGGCTCCTTTTGCCTGGATTAATGCAGTAACGCGGCGTGGCATGGAGTCCATCAGTCTGTGTCACTGCTCAGGTGTTATGAGAGCCCAGGTTGCTCTGATAGTGGCCTTCAGCTCTTCTGAATTGTTGGCTCTGGTGTATCACATCTTCTTCTTCACAATACTTCAAAGATTCTCTATGCGATTATGGTCAGGCGAGTTTGCTGGTCAGTTACAGGGTTTCTGCAGGTTTCAACAACTCAAATTTAAGACTTTTTAAGACTTTTTAAAGCCCAGTATGAATCAAATTTAAGACCCATCGCCAAAAAAAAGACATTTTAATTATCACCTCTTTATTCCAAAATTTGACTGACATATCAAATCGCACAAAAAACAGGTTGCTACTTGACTATTCTGTTAGTAAAATATTGAATAATTAAAAAATAAAAAGTTAGTTAAATAGCTTCAATAAAAAATAAATGTACACAAACATATATACAAATGTATGATTTATACCTGCACAATATGTAGCTGCTTTGTAAAATGTGTTTTTGAGGGATGAGTGTAACCTGGATTAAAGGTGTGGATTGTTTTAACCTGGATGGGGCAGCTGTGGCTGAGTTGTTAGAGCAGTCGTCCTCCAATGCAAGAGTTGGGGGTTGGAATCCACCAGCAGTCACATGCCTAAGTGTCCATGGGCAAGACACTGAACCCCATGTTTGTGCCCCATTGGTGTATGAATGTGAGCTAAAGCTCTGATTAGTCTCTTTAGAATGATTTGTTCAATTAACTTTGTAAACTAGTAGAGTGCTGTATGAATGGGTAAATGAGGACATGTAGTTCTTTACTCAACAGTGTAACGCACTTTGAGTATCAATTAGATAGAAAGGTGCTATATAAGAACAGTCCATTTACCATTACAAGTGTGGATCATTGTAACCTGGGTTAAAAGTGGGTATCATGGCAGTGAAGCCTTCGTCTTCAACCATCGACAGAGGCCTCATGTCAGTGACGTTCATGTAAGGATCTTTGAGTCTCTGCTGCTTGCTGTGGTGTGCATGACGTCTGTCCATCATGAAGGCTGTCATTGTTTGTTGTTGTTTTCTGGAATGAGAGAGTTTATATGTATTATAGCATAATTTACTCAAGAAATGCCTTGTTTCACTTACAGTGCTAGTAAACACACACACACACACACACACACACACACAATATAAAATACTAATTACACACACTTGAGTATCCATCCATCCATCCATCCATCCATCTTCTTCCGCTTATCCGGGGTCGGGTCGCGGGGGTAGCAGCCTAAGTAAGGAGGCCCAGACTTCCCTCTCCCCAGCCACTTGGAGCAGCTCCTCCGGGGGAATCCCAAGGCGTTCCCAGGCCAGCCGAGAAACATAGTCCCTCCAGCGCGTCCTGGGTCTTCCTCTGGGTCTCCTCCCGGTGGGACATGCCCGGAACACCTCACCAGGGAGGCGTCCAGGAGGCATCCTAACCAGATGCCCGAGCCACCTCAACTGGCTCCTCTCGATGTGGAGAAGCAGCGGCTCTACTCCGAGTCCCTCCCGGATGACTGAGCTTCTCACCCTATCTCTAAGGGAGAGTCCAGCCACCCTGCGGAGAAAACTCATTTCAGCCGCTTGTATCAGAGATCTTGTTCTTTCAACATACATTTTTGAGTATATGAAATAAATTACTGTAATTCCTGTTTAAATGCAATTCATCCTTCCATACAATGCAGTGTCTTCAGAATTTGCCAGCAAATTAATAGTTGAAGCTAAAACATTAAATTATCACCATCTTTGTGTTAGATTTATTTATAAATCACATTTAAACACAGCTTGTACCATTACATTAAAAATAAAAACACACACATTCTCCATCACTGTCACAGCTAAGAAACAAGCAGCAGCTACCAGAGACACTGATATTACGTTTTCTCACTTTGAAACAGAACAAATATGGTTTAATAGACTGTTACCTGCTGCTCTTCCTTCATCGTGGTGAAGTTAGTTTACAACTCCGTCATGTTTACATTTCATCCGCGTGGTTATCTCGTGTCGCGTCGTCACTTTTGAAAGCAGCATGTGTCCGTTTTTTATCTTTATGCCTGCGTCAGGTGCTCCCACACTTTGAAGGACTCAAACAGTTTTCTCAGCGTCGCGTCGGTCATTTGTAAAATAACTTTGAAAACACAGTCTCTGTTCACTTCCGTCTCCCTCCTCCTCTGTTCAAGCCACACCGCAGTTTTTTTTTTTACTTTATTCAGTCAGCCAGCAAACAAACAAACAAACAACAAAAGCTCTGTGAAGACAGAGGGGACAGCAGGTTAGAGCGGGGTGGGGGCTAGCGGGGGACAAGCTCTCTGTACTTGCAGTGAGACCGCGCGACGCACACACCGAACACACACACTGCCCGAGCTGCAACCCGCTGCATGTTTGTCACGTGGCTCACGTAGGAAGCTTGTTTTTTTTAGCGCTTGAGGCAGGATTACGACGGCGCACGAAATTAAGACCTCTTCAAAAACAATTTAAGACTTCAACGCAATAATTCAGCAAATTTAAGACTTTTTTAGCCCTAGAACAGGGTTTTGAAATTTTAGACCTTTTAAGACTTTTTAAGACCCCTCGGAAACCTTGAGTTAAAGGGGACCAAATGTAGGATATATAATTTTTTGTGGTTTATCTGTGGGCTATCCAGACCATTTTCAGTCAATTTTATACACAAAATAATGCTTAGATTAAAAAATATCCCCTTTCTAATTCTGCCAAATTTCACTTCCGTTCTAAACGACCGGTTTATGAATAATGAGGTCTGAAAGCCACGCCCTACAAAGACCTATTTACATTAACTACGCCCTCTGCAACAGCCAGTATCTCTAATACAGTATGTTGTTATTTTAAAATTAGCTCTTTTTTATTACTCATTTGACTTACTGTTAGTGCTAGTAGCTTAAGATAACTTACCAAAGCCCTCTGCGCGCGCCGCCATTTGCAGCTCCTTTTTTTAGCATTAGCTCCGAGGCTAATGATAGCTTTTCCTCTCCGAGCGGGCGGTGTGCTCCGCTCGTTGCATGCGGCGCTTGTTGGAGCGTGCTTCAGTCCACACACAAAGTTCACAGAATGTCTCCAGTTAATTTATCCGCATGAGGCAACTTTTGACCGGACCCCCGGACGTCAAAAGTCAGTAGCTCCAGTCCCAACAACTCCCGCACGCAGATGGTGTCTTCGCCGGCGGTCTGCAAAACAAAAGGCTTAAAAAAAAAAAAAAAGGAAATCCGCGACCGTGACGCGAACCTGTGTCCTTCGGATGACGAGTCCAGTTCATTACCTCTGGGCCAACCGTGCAGTTGTGCAAAGACGGACTTTCATTGTATAAGAAATAATCACAACCACCTACATTTAGAACGCTGAAGTTTTGATTAGATTTTGATGAAGTGAAAGGTATTCTTAAAATAAATAAGTTGCTAATCTGAAAATATATCGATCAGTGGTGCTTGATGGCTCTTTTTTATTACTCATTACGCGAAGAGAGTGTGTGTGTGCACAGTTTTCTGCCGGCTTCGCGTTGGGAGCGATATTACACTAAAAATTGAACTAAAACGTAAAAATAACAATTATAAAGTATTATTATGTCGATGTATATGTCTAGTCTCACCCCGATTTCTCCGAAACAAAAGGCTTTAAAAAAAAGGGGGGGAAAAAAAAGATGCCATTGACGGGACGCGATCTCCGCTCTCCTGCGTGGCGGTCAAGTGTCGTAACCGCTCAACCAAACTGACAGTTGTGCAACAGTTGTCCTTCATCATATAAGAAACAAGTCCAAACCGCTAGAGTGTGTGTGCACAGTTTTAACGAGACAGAGTTCATTCAAACAAGGTAATAAAACATTCTGGTTTTACTCGAGATGTGCTGCATGGCTGGAGCAGGGCAAACCCCTAGCCCCCCATGGGCTAAATAAATGAATAAATGACCGCCAGGTCAGCTCCTAAACCGCTAGGCAACCGTGACATCTTTTATACTCAAGTGGGTGGAGCATCACCAGGGGTTGCTAGGTGAGGGGCTGGACTCAGGTTTGAGGTGATTGGCTACGGTTTGTGACATCACAAACCGCAGGAAGTGTGAAACGGAGCGTTTTTAATCACAGACAAATAAATCTACTTAGAGTAAATAAACCACTGGGTGCATTTTTTTGGCACAAGGACTGTTTTTTTATGAAGTAAATACCCAAAGTTTAGTAAAAAAACATTAAAAAGTGAATTTTGCATGTGTGGTCCCCTTTAAGAACAGGGATACCATGGTCCTTAAACCAGGTAATTGTAGCTTTGGCACTATGTGCAGTTGCCAAGTCCTGTTGGAAAATTAAATCTGCAAGAATAACCTGGGCTCATAACATCTGAGCAGTGGCACAGACTGATCGACTCCATGCCACGACGCATTGCTGCAGTAATCCGGACAAAAGGAATCTTAACTAAGTATTGATGCTGTACATGCTCATACTTTTCATGTTCATACTTTTTAGTTGGCCAACATTTCTAAAAATCCTATTTTTTTCCCCAGTGGTCTAAGTAATATCCCAATTTTCTGAGATACTGAATTTAGGGTTTTCATTAGTTATCAGTTAAAACCATCAACATTAAAAGAAACAAACATTTGAAATATATACCATACCATACCACTTTATTTTTAGAGCACTTAAACAGACACAAGGCCAACCAAAGTGCTGTACAATAGAAACAAACAAGCAAAGCAGACAGGAAAACAAAAAATAAAAACAAAATATAGATAGAAATAGCAACAGAAACTAACTAAAATGGTGAACAGAGAGGATCAAAACAAATGACAGTGTTAAAGGCGAGAGAATAGAAGTGGGTTTTTACGCGAGACTGCCTGACACTCAGTGGCAACTCATTCCACAGTCTTGGACCTGCAACTGAGAAGGCCCTGTCACCTCTGAGCTTCTTTCTCTTTGTGTTTTTTTTTTCAGTCTGGTACAGAGATAGCAGTTGACTTCTTCCGCTTCAGGGAAATTTGCCAGATTACCGGCAGCAAAGAAGTCTGTGATGACTGAACTCTGAACTTTTCCAGGGACTGGTGGGACCAGGTCCAAGAAGAGCTTGTTGTGAGTAATGAGGAAAAATACAGCCACACTGCTGCTACTGTTGTTAAGATAATTTTCTCCATTGCTGGAGATATTCACTACAACTAGATCTGTGCTTTTAGCAGAAAATATGGACAAGTTGGTCTTTTTGGACAAAAACTTAAAACTTGATTACCGGTAGTTAGATTGTAAACAGTCTGTTGCTGCTTATTGTTCTGACTGTTATTGTATTTATTAAGATTTTTATTATTGTTAGTATAGTTTATTTATTGTAAAGAATGCCGTTTATTTAGATTAAAGATTAAATTAAGATTGTATTACACATTAAACTGTATTCTGAATTTGACAGTAATTTATTAAGCGTTTGTCTTTGCTCAGGCTGGGCGCGTGCCCAAGAGTATAGCAGATCAGGGAGCTCCACCTCAGCTGCCTTTCTGGACTCACCTGCCCCTCCTCACTCACCTGTAGCAGCACCACCAGCGACTTCTGCATCACCTGGCCCTCCAGCATCACCAGCACCTCCATAAAGGTAACATTTTCTTTTCTT